>UNPR01000186.1:0-99241 GCA_900536425.1 Hymenoscyphus linearis | reverse complement strand
AAAGTAAAGGAGGGGGTGTGTAAACATACCGTACTTCTGGCGTAGCATGGCAAGATATTAAATAGCATAAAGAGTAGTTCTATACTTCTGCTTCCATGCCATGACTTCCTCCTTTGCTTTTTTTTGCTTTGGCTTGCTCGTGCTCCTTGCGGAGCACGAGACAAAGTCATCGCATGGCCATGGCACAGCAGCCACAGAAGCCACGGCACGGGTCGGCTTCTGTGGCATGTTTACACAGCCAAGCAAGAAGAGATGCGTGGTGTGTGAACATCCCTGAGTTTATTTAAATGAATCCACTATTTCGGGAGCGAAGCAGCGAAGCAGTGGGGCTCCCCAGAGACTAGACGCGATCATACAAAATATGACAATTTGTATATGATATAGTCCAATATTATATGGAAGTATATTAAATAAATGAAAGTAAAATTATATCCTTTAAATGCGAGTCACATTAGTATCAAGAGAATCTCTTGCTTGCATGTGAGTAAATATTTAAATAAAGGTTTAGTTTATAATAAAATGTATTATTTTAAAGTAAATACTAATAATTAATACATTTTATTCTTTTTTTCTTTTTTTGGAATCAGAACTTGTTAGTGGGTTTATGACTGAACACGCGGCAGTAGTTTTTGTACTTTTCTTTTTGGCTGAATATGCTAGTATTGTATTGATTTGTATATTAACTAGTGTATTATTTTTAGGTGGTTATCTATGCTATGAGATATCTCTATTTTTCTTAATGCAATATTGAGATTTCGATTATTATATAAATAATTTGCACAATGAAAGCTCATTCGCCGATGATGCAATAATAGAAGGAGGATTATATGGTTTAGTTTTAGGTGTAAAAGCATGTTTTATGATATTTGTGTTCATTTGAGCTAGAGTTTCATTCCCTCGTATACGTTTTGATCAATTAATGTCTTTCTGTTGAACAATATTATTACCTATTGTTATAGCTTTTGTTGTATTAATACCATGTATATTATATGGTTTTGAAATAATACCATCTAATATTAGTTTGCTTTAGTGTTGTAAGTTTCTCCTTTACTTTTTTGGCATGAGCAAGCCGGTGCTCCCGGCCATGCCATGCCATGACTTCTTCCTTTGCTTTGGCTTGCGGAGCATGGCCACGGCTAACTTCTTTTGGCTGCGCCACAGGAGCAAGGGGCCGGCTTCTGTGCCATGGCATGTTTACACAGCCAAAGCATAAAAAAAGCAAAGCAAGCCTTACGTAGTTCGCCATGACTCCTGTGGCAAAGCCAAGAAGCAATGCAAAAAGAGAAAAGTAAAGGAGGCTACTTCTCCCCCCTATAATTTAATGTATTAACTTTTTTTACATTAACTCTTATTAGCTTAATGGTAGAGCCGAATACTTCTAATATTTAGATTCAAGTTCAAGTCTTGAATAAGAGCAATTTATACCTTTTTATAAAAAAGGTGTATAGCCTTCGCCTTCGTCTTCGCCTTCGTCTTCGCCTTCGTCTTCGCCTTCGTCTTCGCCTTCGTCTTCGCCTTCGTCTTCGCCTTCGTCTTCGCCTTCGTCTTCGCCTTCGTTGTAAAAAATAAAAAATCCTTGAAGGAAAAATATGGTTTACATCTATATACCTGCCTGCTCATGTATGCATGCATGCATGCATGCATGAGTCAAAGCAAGCTCTGCTAGTCAAAGCAAGCTCTGCTAGTGAAAGCAAGAAGTAGGCATGGCTAGTCAAAGCAAGAAGTAGGCATGGCTAGTCAAAGCAAGAAGTAGGCATGGCTACTTTGTCGGCAAAGCAAGAAGCAGATAAGCGTGTTAGTTCAAAGGTAGAACAGTTTTGGGTTTTCGCTTGCAAATGTTACAGGTTCGAATCTTGTACACGTGTCTTAATGTAAACTTGACTAATATATAGCCTCGTAAATGTATTTAGCAAACTTAGTCATTATATTCTTTTTTTTATTAATGCTCTTGTAAGCATTAATTTATCTATATATTTTAAATTAGCACTGGTTTTTTTTTGCAGGCCGACAAAGTACTTAGGGGATAATTTGATAATTTGATAATTTGATAATTTGATAATTTGAGAATTTCCCTGCATAGCGGCATAGCGCATAGCAAGCGGGTTGTTTACCCGGGTGTGTAAACAACCCCTCTCCTATGCTTTGGCAAAGCCGACCCATACCATACTTCTGTGGCCGTGCCATGACTTCGTCTCGTGCCATGGCTCCTGTGGCTTCTGTGCATGCTCCGCCTGCATAAAAAAAGCAAGGAGCACGAGCAAGCCAAAAAAGTAAAGGAAGCGAACTTCTTTGCTTTGGCTCAAAACCCTCGTGTAAACAAGCCCCCCCCGTACTTTGTAGCCTAGCATAAAAGCACTGGTTTTATTATATAAGCGATAATAAAAATTGTGAGGTAGGATATAAAATTTTATTTATATGAATAATACACTTGCGGTTTATTATGAAATCTACACTTGCGGTTTAAATGGAGCAATTTTAAATCTTTTGGGCTTAATGGCTATTTTTAGTGGAATACTAGTTATTTACTGTAAAAATTCCATTATGGCTGTGTTATGACTAATTTTTTTGGTTTTAGATATAGCTTGTTACTATTTTTATACTGGTTTAACTTTCATAGGTTTATGTTATATGTTGGTATATGTGGGAGCCATTTCTATTTTATTCCTTTTTATTCTAATGTTGATAAATGTTCGAACAAGTGAATTACGAAGTAATACTAGTAATAGTACAACTTTGGCTATAATGTTATGCTTTTATATTTATTGTACTGTACTTGGTGTATTACCTGTAGATATTACTACTCCTTTCATGGATATTTACTCATATTTGACGTCAATACATTATCTTGGTGGTTTTCTGGAGGATACGATGAGTTTTATAATGAAAGTCGCAAGCATAAGCTTAGGAAAGCTAGCTGACGGTCAATTATACTTTGTTACTAGTAAAGCTTGAGATGGTAGTTTATCTGAAGTTAGTCATATTGGAACAATAGGTAATATATTATATACTATGAAAAGTATATGATTGTTATTAACATCTACTATATTATTACTAGCTATGGTGGGTATTATTGCAATTACAATTAATCCCCTTGAAAATTCGGGTTCTTTATATAATGAGGGTTCTAATGCTTACAGAGGAGCCAAACGGCTAGCCCGGCATGTTTACACAGCCAAAGCATAAAAAAAGCAAAGGAGGGACCCATGGCATGGCCCCCAGTACCATACTTCGTACAGTAAAGGAGGCTAACTTCTGTGCTTTGCTATGGGCCCCTGGGGTTGTTTACACACCCGGGGGCCCCAAGCCAGTAGCATGCGTACTTCGTAGGGCAAAGCCAAAATAATAAAAATAAAAAAAGCAATAAAAGAAGCAAAGAAGCAAAGCAATAAACAAAGAAGGGCAGCAATTATGCCCTATAATTAAGTTACCTATGCTTTGCAAGTAAGTAGCAATTATAACCATAAATGGCCTAGTATTAGTGTTCCCTCACTGAATCCTCGTGCTTGCCTTGCCTGGCCTGGCCTTGCCTGGCTAAAAAATTATATATTAAAATAGCACGATATCTATGCTTCAATTTAATTAATTAAATTATACCAAACCTTGGTCTAAATTAATTCGCTCCCTAATTAAAACCCTCACCATACTTCTGTGCAGTGGCTAGCAGAGCTTCCTTCCCTTTTTTTTCCCCCCCCTGGGCCGAATGAAATTAGCCCTACAAGGTAGAGATGTTTACAAGCAGTCTAGCTAGCCAAAGCAAAAGGAGAAGGTGAGGGCAGGCATATTTATATATACTTAACTTATAGCAGCTAGCTGCTATTTAAAAAGACTCGATTAAGTTTGATCAATACGAATAAAAAAATTTTTTTATGATACAAGCAGCCAAAATAATAGGTACAGGTTTAGCTACAACAGGTTTAATTGGTGCAGGTGTTGGTATAGGTGTAGTTTTCGGATCATTAATTCTAGGTGTCGCTAGAAATCCTTCACTAAGAGGTCAGTTATTTTCATATGCAATATTAGGATTTGCTTTTGCAGAGGCGACAGGTTTATTTGCCCTAATGATGGCATTTTTACTTCTATATGTTGCCTAATATATTTATATATATTCCAATTTATGAGCTTATATCTCTTTTTTTTTTACTAGGGTTTGCCCTCTTTTACTAAGTCATGGGGCCCTCCCTGTGCCACAGAAGCCACGGCATGGGGCCCCCGGGTAAACATCCCCCCCCATTGCATGCTACTGGCGAAGCAAAGCACAGTAGTTAGCCCCCATACTTCTTGCTACTTGCTTCTTGCAGTGGCTTGCTCCGCCTGCCAAAGCACAACAACAAAGAAGAGGGGGAGGCATCTTAAATAGTGCTTGCTAGCATGCTATGCTACCTTGGGGGCCCCTACCTATACCATAAGGTTTCTTCAGTAACAAAAGAATATGGGTCCCTCCTGCCGTGGCTTCTGTGGCTCCTGTGGCCGTGCTTCGCAGATGCCATGGCATGCCATGACTTCTGTGGCAAAGCCAAGAAGCAAGCCGGTGCCATGGCCATGCCATGCCATGACTCCTGTGGCTTCTGTGCCATGGCCATGCTCCGCAAGCCAAAGCAAAAAAAAAGCAAAGCAAGCCAAAGCAATGCAAAAAAAAAAAGCAGAGGAGAGTTCACACACCCCCCTCTTTGCTTTGCTTTGACGTAGTCATGGCCCCCAGGAGGAGTTCACACACCCCCCCATGCCGACCCATACCATACTTCTAAAAAGTGGCACCTGTGCCATGGCCATGCCATGACTTCTGTGGCAAAGCCAAGAAGCAAGCCTTACGTAGTTCGCCATGACTCCTGTGGCAAAGCCAAGAAGCAAGGCCGTGCCATGGCCATGCTCCTTGCTTTTTTTATGCGGAGCACAGAAGCCACAGGAGTCATGGCACGAGCCAAAGCAATAAAAAAAAGTAAAGGAGGCGGACTACTGTGCTTTGCTTCGCCAGTAGCATGCAATGGGGGGGGGACAGCATGCAAGCATGCCTCCTAATATCGTTAAATATAACTACTAAAGTAATTCATGAGTTCTTGCCGCCTCATACGAAGTATGTGCTTATACCCTTACTAGGTAAGTAAACCATAACATGAATAGTATCGATATGGCGCTATTTATATTTATAAATTAGTATAAACTAAGCGCTATCCATATAAAATTAAGATAAAAAAAGTTAAACCTTAGAACCAAATAAATATGAGAATTTTTAAAAGTCATCCATTATTAAAATTGGTTAATTCATATATAATCGACTCACCACAACCCGCTAACTTAAGTTATTTATGGAACTTCGGTTCTTTATTAGCGGTTTGTTTAATCATACAAATAGTTACAGGTGTAACTTTAGCTATGCATTATAATCCGAGTGTTTTAGAAGCCTTTAACTCCGTAGAGCATATGGCATATTGTGCTCTCTAAATCTGGCTAAATTGCTGGAAACCCTTATACTTATAAGACAATCAGCAGGTATCCTAATCTATTTAAGTTTACCATAACTTATTACGGATTAGAAACTTCAGAGACTACACGCTTGACATCCTTAAAGGATGGTGATATAGTCCAATCTTTACTGAGAAGTAAAGTAAAATAATACTGACAATCTATCATCTAATCCCATAGATAGAGCGTCTAGGGATTAGTCTATAATAGATATAGTATTATTAATACAAATATGATTATGCGTGATGTGAACTTTGGTTGATTAATACGTTACTTACACAGTAATACTGCATCAGCCTTTTTTTTCTTAGTATACCTACACATAGGTAGAGGTTTATACTATGGATCTTATAGAGCTCCTAGAACATTAGTTTGAACTTTAGGAACTGTAATTTTCATACTTATGATCGTAACCGCATTCCTGGGTTTTTTAAATATAGCCCAAAATGGTTCTAATTTACTACAACAACAAGAACAACAACAACAACAACAACAACAACAACAAGAAAAACAACCACTAGGATTGGGTAAAATACATTATTTTACTGGTTTTAGTGTAAAACCATCTACACTCACGCTTTTATTTCATCAGCAGGGTAAAAGATATTATTCTACCGGTAGAGACCAAGATACAGTTTCTAAAATAGTAAAAGACTTTATTTTAGAAAAAAACATTAGCCCTGTATATATTTACGAAGATTTAAAAGATATCTCTACACATAAAAAAATATTAGAAGATACTAGGGGTCTTAGTGGTATTTATCTAATTTTAAATAAAGTTACTATGGATTATTATATAGGATCAGCTTCTACTAACAGAATAAATAAAAGATTTGCTAATCATTTGATTCATTTAACTGGTAGTAAAGTTTTAAAAAATGCAGTAAGAAAATATAAAATATCAGAATTTGCTTTTTTAGTCTTAGAGATATACCCTGAAATAGTTACCTCAGAAAATAATCATAAGTTATTAGACTTAGAAGATTTTTATTTAAAATCTTTATTACCTAATTATAATATATTGACTGAAGCTGGTTCTAGTTTTGGATATAAACATACTGAATTAACGAGATTAAAAATGAAAACTGAGTATAGTGAAAGTCGTAGAGAGAGGATTGGTAGCTTAAACAGAAATAAAACCTTTTCAGCTGAAACTATAGAATTAATGAGAGAAAAAGCTTTAAACCGTTCAAAACCTGTTTTTTCGTCGCAAGCAATAGAAAACATGAAAAAAGCATCTCCATACATACTTCGTAAAGAAGACCTATAATAGTTTATAATTTAGATGGTACTATATACGCTAAATATCCTAGTGTTGCTAGGGGAAACAGCTAAAAATTTAAATTGTTCTGCCAAGACCGTCTCTAGATCTTTAAAAAGTGTAAATAAGTTGCTAAAAAAACGTTGAATAGTTAGTTTTGTTTAGTTGGTATTAATTATATAATAATGTTTAGATTATTAATATGGTTTGTTTCAAGTTTTGTTTGTTAATTAAAATTATAGTCCTGTGAGTACAAATTTTATGTAATCTATAAAGAAAAATAAAAATAATAAAGCAGAATAACCCGACAGGGATATTGAAGAAAATTCGATTTTCTTTGGCGATGTTAGTGGTACGATCAAAAAACATAAATACTATTCTACCCCCTGCCTGCTGGCTGGCTTTGCTTCGCCAGAAGCTCAGCATGCATGCATGCATGCATGTTTCACCAGGCTCAGCTCCCCATAGCTTATTGCTCCTTTGCAGTGGCTTTGGGTTCCCCTCTCCTTTGCTTTTTTTATGCGGAGCACATACGCCACAGCAGCCATGGCACAGGGAGGGGCCCATACTTCGTACAGTAAAGAAGGTCCCCTCTCCGAAGGGAGGGGCCCATACTTCTGTGGCTCCTGTGGCTACTGTGGCGTAAGTGGCCATGCCATGACTTCTGTGGCAAAGCCAAGAAGCAAGCCAAAAAAATAAAAACAGTAAAGGAGGCCAAAGCACAACAAGGCAGGGGCCGTGTAATAGGTAAACTTACACATAAATGTTTTATTTATAGTTAGAGATCGTCGGTTATTTATATGACCGCGACAGACTGGGTCACTGATGGGTGTCTGCAATGATGCTTAATGCACAGTCGAAACTTTTAGCTTATGCTAATGTGATATACGAAGATAAAAGTTATTACAGCTTATATAAATAACCCTATAATTTTATATAAGTAATAAGTATGTTTTACCTTTTGGTCAAATGAGTTTATGAGGCGCAACTGTTAAGTAAGTAATAGCAGTTGTAAAATATCACTATAAGCTGGAAACTTCTAAAGCTTTAAGTACTATAAATAGTTATATCTTCTTTTTTTATGCTTTGGCTTGCTTCTTGGCTTTGCCACAGAAGTCGGCCCATGCTACGCCAGAAGTTCGCAGTGGCTTTGCCAAAGCAAAGGAAGCATGGCCCCCATACCATACTTCTGTGGCTCCTGTGCATGCTCCTGGCGAAGCAAAGCAAAAAGACAGTAAAGGAGGCACAAGAGCCAGGGTTGTTTACACACCCATACCATTGCTTCTCTCCTAGCGAAGCAATGGTCGCAAGGCAAAAGGAAGGAGCATGACATGTTTTTATAGTGACAACCTTAAAGATATTATGGACAATCAGCAGGAAACCAAAATAAGGGATCCTCAGAGACTATACGTGATATATTCCTATATTAGTCCCCCTAGGTTATCTCTTCTTTATGAAGTATGAGATATGGGGGGGGGACTTACGTTACGGGTCCCCTGTGTAATATATAGGAATAAAGATATAGTCCGAACCATTAAAAGAAATTTAATGAAACCTTTATAACCAAGAGAAAAATTTTCTGAATACCACAAACTTAGTTTGGAAACAAACTACATTTTTTTTATAACCTAATAGGTTATAGGGGACATAGTGCTTTACCTTGTATGCATGCCTCACAATTTCATCAGACGCTTGCTATGTAATAAGAAGAAGTATGCACAACAAGAACCAGGAGGTCCCTGCATAGCAGGGATCGCTACATAGCAGGCACGACTGTGGTACAGGATTGTTAACCTAAAGGTTGATGTATTACAAACCTTATGAGTGCAATACCATGAATTGGACAAGATATAGTTCAGTTTCTATGGGGTGGCTTTTCCGTTAATAATGCTACATTAAACAGATTCTTCGCTTTACACTTTGTTTTACCTTTTGTATTAGCTGCTCTAGTTTTAATGCATTTAATTGCACTACACGATAGCGCTGGATCAGGTAATCCTTTAGGTATTTCAGGTAACTATGATAGATTACCTTTTGCTCCTTATTTCTTATTTAAAGATTTAGTAACCATATTTTTATTTATAATTGTATTGAGTGTATTTGTATTCTTTATGCCTAACGTTTTAGGTGATAGTGATAATTACGTCATGGCAAATCCAATGCAAACTCCACCTGCTATCGTTCCAGAGTGATAAACAAAAGATGTCACTTAATCTCACTATATGCTGGAAACTCCTAAAGGTTTAAGTACTAGTATTACTTCATAGAGGACTATTATTTTATAAAGTATTAGATCCTAGCAAGTTTTGGCTTTTTTTTTTTACCTGAGCCTATAAACGCTAGGTACTAGTGAAAATATTAAATATATTACAGTGGACAATCAGCAGGAAACCCAAATAATATCTTTTTTTTTTATTATTAGTAGGATCCTCAGAGACTATACGTGAGACATTGTTTATATAATAATGAAGATATAGTCCTAGGTTAATTGAAAAAATTAACGGATATAATTTATGATCAATTCGCTAGTTAAACCATATTTTATAAATGAAATGTTATACAAATTAGGTTTATAAAGCATCCTTAAGATAATCATATATTATCATTCGATCTTTTACCTTTCTATGCTATATTAAGATCTATACCTAATAAATTATTAGGTGTTATCGCTATGCTTGGTGCTATTTTAATGTTACTAGTTATGCCATTGGCAGATTTAAGCCAAATTAGAGGTATACAATTTAGACCTTTAAGTAAAATAGCCTTCTACATATTTGTAGCTAACTTTTTAATTTTAATGGTTTTAGGTGCTAAACACGTAGAAAGTCCCTTTATAGAATTTGGACAAATTAGTACTGTACTATACTTTTCACATTTTTTAATAATTGTTCCTTTAGTCAGTTTATTCGAAAACAGTTTAATTGAATTATCGACAGCCTCCAGTCAAGTGCGATCCTTACAAGGGGACCTATCTTCGAAGAAGTAAGCCTGGTTTTTTTTTTTTTGTTTTGGCGAGCCACGGCTTTTTTTATAAAAAAAACCTTTTTATTGCGACAGAAAATGCTTATCATGCTTAACAGGAGCCATAAAGCAAAGGGGCCCCCCCGTACTCTGCTCTACATTGTATATATGAATAGTTTATAATTGATGTATATATGCGTATATATGTAGTAATATTACTACATATATACTAAAAGAATTAGCTTAATGGTAAAGACACTTGAATTATATAACCTCAATAATCCCAGTTTATAAAAGTTCGATTCTTTTATTCTTTAATTTTAATTCTTTCAATTATGTTTGGATTATTCTCTAACTAAGCTCCTATTTAGCATTTAGCGCTAATGAATATTTCTTAAATGCTAAATATTAGCATTTTTTTTTAGCTGCTGCCAACAGCTAAATATTAGCGGTTAGCGGTGCGCTATTAAGGATTTTCAGGTTGGCATTAAGCAGAGTAAGATTTATATTTAAATCTGCCAAATAACCACCTGCCCCCCTACTTCTTGCTCTTTGCTTCTTGCAGTGGCTTGCCTCCTTTACGTAGTAAGAGGGACCCACTCCTCCTTTGCTTCTGTGGCTCCTGTGCCATGGCATGCGATGACTTCTGTGGCAAAGCCAAGAAGCAAGCCCTACGTAGTTCGCCTCCTTTACGAAGTACGGGCCGGCATGTTTACACAGCCAAAGCAATGCAAAAAAAGAAGTATGCACTACTACGTAGTCAAAGCCTGCCAAAGCACAACAACAAAGAAGAGGGGCCACTCCGTACTCTGTACTCCGTACTCCGTACTCCGTAGGGGGAGGTATTAAATTTTTTTAATTAGTCTTATATATATTAGCCTGGGTTAACTATAAACAGATTTGTCTAGTTAAAAAGCATGTGGGTGGTTAAAGGCGTCAGTATATTTTGCCTGCGTGTCATCTCCCGTCCTTCAAACAGACAAAGGTTAATGAACACCTACAGTCGGAGGATGCTCATAGGTCTATTAGCTCCCCTATGAATAGGGGCGTTTCTTTATTCACTGAAAGGTGATTTTGGTCTTCTAATGCTAAGGATATAGGTACACTATATTTAATATTTGCTTTATTTTCAGGATTATTGGGTACAGCTTTCTCTGTTCTTATAAGACTAGAATTAAGCGGCCCTGGAGTCCAATATATCGCAGATAATCAATTATATAATGCTATCATAACTGCTCACGCAATATTAATGAGTGCGCCGATGTGCTCCGTACCTCGGATGTCTCGAAAAGAGATCATGGAAAAACCTTGCCATGTAAAGAGCATAGAGGCTGGTATGATCAAACCATACGGGGAAACCCAAACAGCTAAGCTCTATGTAAAGGGTCTAATCGGACAAACTGTTGAAAGTCTAGGGTTTAGACCTGATCTAAGTTATATGGAGATAAGGCTTACGAACTTGATACCTATGGTCAGTCACAATGGGACCTTCCCGTCAATCAACAGCAAGGGCGGATGGGTAGTATCCTGAAATGATATCATTAGCGTTTCAGCAAAGGTAAATATACTACCTGACAACACACAGAGTGTAAACAACATATGCAAGTATGAACATATAACAAACCGAAACGGGGAACTTCGGGATCACCTACGGGGACCAGTAACGGCCCCTAAGAACTACTCGAATATCCAAATGAGAAACCAAGTAGGGCCCCTATTTAGTAATATAAGAAGGGGCGGTGACGGAGTCGTCATAGTACGCTCGGTAAAACGTAGCATAAGGACGACAGGCTTCAATTCGGGTGCAATGTACTCTTCAAAAGCCGATCAAGTAAAATTGATGATACGTGGCAGCGAAGACAATCTAACACCCGCCAATGATTATGTTAATCAAGTTAGTATTAAAAATATTGCTAATTTAAAAAACCTGGTTACAGCGTATGAGCTTATTAAGAGTAAACCCGGTAACATGACCGAGGCTACCGACAAGATCACGCTAGATGGTCTAAGCAGTGAATATCTTACCAAGGTACAAAGCAGACTGAGAGCCGGGATTTACGAATTTCCACCTGCTAGAAGAATACAGATTTCAAAGCCAGGTAAAAGTGAAACTCGTCCCCTAACAATTGCATCTCCTAGAGATAAAATTGTACAGAAAGCTATACAAATTGTTATGGAACCACTATATGAAAAACAATTCCTGGATACATCACACGGGTTTAGACCTAATAGAGGAACCAGAACTGCAATTCAATATCTAGACGCTAAATTCCAAAGTGTACATTATATTATAGAGGCAGATTTATCTAAAGCCTTTGACACTATCCCACACAAAAAACTTATGGAGATTATCTCTAGAGAAATACGTTGTGAAAAGACTCTGAAACTAATTAATTCTGGTTTAAAAGCCGGTTATGTAGAATTAGGTAACTTACACAATAACCTCGAAGAGGGAACTCCACAAGGTTCTATCTTGAGTCCACTATTATGTAACATTTACTTGCATGAATTAGACAAATATATGGAGTGTATAAAAACAGAATATAGCAGTGGTATAAAACGTGGTACAAATAAGGAATACCAGAAACTAGCCAACAAAGTAAAATACATGAGAAACAAAGGCCAAGATACCAGTAACAAAGTAGAATATATGGACCTAAAGAGGAAACTGCTGAATACCCCTAGTAAAAGGCAGGACGGTACATACGTAAGAATACACTATGTAAGATACGCGGATGACTTTGTTATTGGTGTAGAAGGAAGCTATGAGATTACTAAAACTATCCTTGATAAGGTGAGAACCTTTATCAGTTCTTCCCTATCGCTTAAGCTTAACGATACTAAAACTGGTATAACTAAATACTCTGAAAAAAAGGTTAAATTTCTAGGTTACAAATTAAGTGCCCCCCATTTTAAAGGGATCATCAAGCCTATAGAAAACATTAGCCCGAAAAACAGTACAAAAATTATCAGTCGTAGAAAAAAAATAAGAATAAGAATAGAAATGGACACAGAAAAAGTTTTCAAAAGGCTCGAGACTAACAGGTTCATTTGTAAGAGAAATGCAGTCATAGACGGGAAATCTTTAGAATACCGTGGAACATTCAAAGGTAACTTAATAAATCTAGATCACCCGGATATAATAATGTACTACAACTCTGTAATAAGAGGAATATATAATTACTATAGTTTTGTTAACAATACCCAAGACTTGGCCCACGTAATATGAAGAATAACGGAATCTTGTGCGCTAACTCTAGCAAGAAAATTCAAATTGAGAACCATGAGTTTGGCTTACCGGAAATTTGGTAAAGATTTAGGTTGTGACATTAAGCTTAAGAATGGAAAAGAAAAAAGAGTTTCTATTTTCTTACCTGAAAACTTTAAGAAAATTAACATAACTAAAGGAGCAAAAAACTATAAGGACCCTTTCAAGACTATTGAATCTATCTGAAACGGTAAATTCACCAAATCCAAGCTTTTCCAGGCTTGCGTAATTTGTGGTTCGTCGATTGATATAGAAATGCACCATGTTAGAAAAATACGTGATTTGAAAAATAGAGACTCCAAATTGGATTTCTACACCAGACAAATGGCTGCAATAAATCGAAAACAAGTGCCTCTATGTAGAACTCATCATATAGGACTACACAATAACACCTGGACCGAACTGGAAAGAGCTAAATTTAAACACACAATATAAAAATATACTAACCTGGAAAATGCATAATTATTCCCGGACATTCCAGGATTGAAGCTGGAAAGCCGTATGATGGGAGACTATCACGTACGGTTTGGAGGGCGGGAGTCGACGTAAGAAGACTAGCCCGACCCTACTATTCTTTATGGTCGAAATCAATGCAAGTATGTTAAATATTAAAACAAATCTATCTTCAAGCTTACCAGCGTCGCTATTAAATATAGCACTGGTAATACTGTCGACGATTTTGATATAAAAGTAGGTGCAAGCACCGGTGATTATAAAAGTAATAAAAATTTTAAACCTAAATATGTAAAAATATTAGTAGAAGATCCTTACAACAATAGAGATATAATACTTAATAGGAAATAAACCAGGTTATTATCGAGGTATATGAAAGTTTACTTACTTATCATAAATTCAACATACAAATAATTATATAATTAATTATATAATTATATAAAGGCATGGCCGGGTAATGTAGAAATACTTTACTTTCTTTTCACTATTTGCTGGAGTCCCCCCATACCATACTTCTGTGGCTCCTGTGCTACTGTGGCCATGCCATGACTTCGTCTCTACGGAGTTAGCCATGGCCATGCTCCGCAAGCCAAAGCAAGGAGCACGAGCAAGCCCGTGCCATGCCCATGCTCCTTGCGGAGCACGAGCCAAAGCAATAAAAGAAAGTATAGGAGAGCTATTATAACTAGTAATACAGACTTTCTTTTTCTTGTTTTCCAAGAAAAAAGAAAAGCGGTATAATACAGTGACATTATAATAGATTAGGCAATCAGCAGGAAACCAAATACATAGGGGCTTATTAAGCATTAAACACCTATGGGTAGTAGGATCCTCAGAGACTACACGCGAAATACCTTAGTAAATTATTTACAGGTAAAGATATAGTCCGGCCGTTAGTGAAAATTAATGGATAACAGTATGCCAGCTTTAATCGGAGGATTCGGTAAAATTAAGGTTTTAAATTATAATCTTAAATATTCTTCTTTAAGCGCTTCTGGCGACAAAGATATTGTACAAAAATCCTCTTCTTCGTTAGCTCCTTATTTAGCTGGATTAATAGAAGCAGACGGTTCTATAGCGGTTCATGATAAAAAAAGTAAAACTCAAATTTATCGTCCTAAAATTATAATAGTATTTAGTTCAGCTGATAAACCTTTGGCCGAAAAATTAGCACAATTGACTCAAGCGGGTAAAGTTTACCTTAAAGATAATGCTGGCTACGTTCTATGACAAATTCAAAAGAAAGAAGATGTTTTAAAAGTAATTCGTTTAATTAATGGTTATATGCGTACTCCTAAAATAGAAGCACTGCATAGAGCTATAAATTGATTTAAGGAATTTGACAACTGTGCTCTAGAATGTTTGCCATTAGACAATTCACCTATAGATAGTAATAGTTGATTAGCTGGTTTTAGCGATGGTGATGCAAATTTTTCTATAACTTTAACTGATCGTAAAAAAAATGGTAAAGTTACAAATAAAAGAGTACAAACTTTTTTTCGTATTGAGTTAAGACAAAATTATCATAGAGGTGAAAAGAATAATAGTAGCTACTTTGATGTTCTGAGTCTAATTGCAGAATATTTAGGTGTGAATTTGTTATCTAGAACTAGACATCAAGGTGATAAAATTTTTTTTGCTTTTATGGTTATAGCTCATAGTTCACTGAGCCATATAAAAATAAGAGCTTATTTTGATCGTTTTCCTTTATATTCTTCTAAATATTTAGCTTATAAAGATTGAGCCTATGTACAAGATCTTCGTCTTTCTGGTGGTGTTTTTACTAATGAACAAATTGCAGAAGTTCTTTTTATTAAATCTCAATTTAATAGTAAACGGAAAGTCTACAATTTTTCTCATCTTGAATCTTTAACATTGTAATTTTAACTAAAAAGAAATTGCCGTGAGCGATAGTAATACCGCTCTTATTATATAACTATATGCGGGAAACTCCTAAAATATTTTTGTAAGACATTGTTGTGCAAATGCAAGTGCAAATGCAAATGCAAATGCAAATGCAAATGCGCTTTTTTTTTGCGGGGTTTTTGCCCCCCCGGGGTTTTTTGCCCCGGGGTTTTTTGCCCCGGGGTTTTTTGCCCCGGGGTTTTTTGCCCCGGGGTTTTTTGCCCCGGGGTTTTTTGCCCCGGGGAGAAAACTCCACAAGTGTAGGAGTGTACACAGGCGATAAATATCCAAAATAATAGAGCTAATCTACTATAAAAAAGAAAGGCAAAAATGGACAATCCGCAGGAAACTAAAAAATAATATTAATTATTGTACTAGGATCCTCAGAGACTACACGTTATACATCCAATTTACCTACTTCTTGCTTATAAATATGAGCACTTGCTTATAAATATGAGCAGAGAAAAAGGAAGGATTGGCTGAAGATATAGTCCAATTTACAGTTGAAAGATTGTAATAAATTGAATTTCTTATTACCATTACTAGTAGGGGGTCCAGATATGGCAAAAAAAAGGATCTCCTTGGGTTAAATATAAGGTATTATAGTCAAAATTTAAAAGATAATGAATTATCTTTATAAAATATAAATATTCTTATATTTAAACCCTAAACTTTAGGGAATGCCGTTAAAGAGTGTAAATTCTTTAATTATTACTTCGCTATATTCATGGAATTTCTCGATTTTGGTATTAATTTACCAGTTAACAGATATATAGACACCTAATTGGAGTTATATACTTCTCTTCTGGGGAGGCCTCCTGTACTTCTTCTTTGGCATGTTTACACAGCCGGCCCCTTGCCATGGCTGCTGTGGCGTATGTGCCATGGCTCCTTCCGTAGGCCGGCTTCTTTGGCTTCTGTGCCCCCCATACTTCGTAAAGGAGGCATGTTTACACAGCCAAAGCAAAAGAAAAAAAGCATAAAAAAAGCAAAGCAAGCCTTACGTAGTTCGCCGTGGCCATGCGATGACTTTGTCAAAGCAAGCCAAAGCAATGCATAAAAAAAGCAAAGGATGAAATAAGCCTCCCCTACTTCTGCTTCGCTCCGTGCTATGCAAAAGAAGAGTTGTATTTTCAACTGAATTAGTCGTAACACTTATATATACATGGGAAGAATATGCAGGAAACGAAAGTAATTAACCATAATTTTAATTTACGAGTAGGATCCTCAGAGACTACACGCGAAGCCCCTTATATAATAAGGGTGAAGACATAGTCCGTGGGGGTAGGAAACTACTTCTTAATAAAGGTTTGACTATCTAGTCAAATCGTTAATGATTCCCTAGACTTAATAATATTAGTTTCTGATTATTAACACCTAGTTTATTCTTATTTTTATTTGCTAGTGGGATAGAAAATGGTGCAGGTACAGGTTGAACTCTTAATGATAAGGAGTTGCTCTTTGGCGACAAAGAGGGAATAAAACTCTTCTTAATGCGTGAAACTCTTCTAGTGGTGTTTTCCACCACACGTTATAAACTACTCTATGGGGCTAACTTCTGGCTTTTTTATTGCTTTGCCATGGCTTCGCCCATGCCATGGCTCCTAAAAAGTGGCTCCTGTGCCATGGCCATGCCATGCCATGACTTCTTCCGTAGGCCGGCTTCTGTGCCATGGCTCCTGTGGCTTCTTTGGCTTCTGTGCCATGGCATGTTTACACAGCCGGTGCCTACGAAGTAGGCCATGCTCCGCAAGCCAAAGCAATGCAAAAGAAAAAAAGCATAAAAAAAGCAAAGCAAGCCAAAGCAAAAAAAAAGCAAAGAAGGGGGTGTGTAAACATCCCCCCATACTTTGTATAGGAGAGCATGCACCGGCTACGAAGTAGCCACATACGCCTAGGTAGCAAGGCAGCCATTGCCTCCTTTACTTTCTTTATGGCCTACGTAGTCCGCCATGACTTCTAAAAAGTGGCTCCTGTGCCATGGCCATGCCATGCCATGACTTCTTCCGTAGGCCGGCTTCTGTGCCATGGCTCCTGTGGCTTCTTTGGCTTCTGTGCCATGGCATGTTTACACAGCCGGTGCCTACGAAGTAGGCCATGCTCCGCAAGCCAAAGCAATGCAAAAGAAAAAAAGCATAAAAAAAGCAAAGCAAGCCAAAGCATAAGAAAAGCAAGCCAAAGGAGCCACAGAAGTATAGGAGGGGGGGCATTTGTCATGGATCCTGCCCCCGGAACCATCCAGAGAACTAGAACTAGAAAAAAACGTTTATAGCATGGAGAAAATGCGCAGGTATAAATAATTTTAATTATTTATTCTTCAGAGACTAGATGAAGAGTATCTTTAAAGTTTCACGTTAGACGTTTCATGTAACACGTTACTCTAAAAATAAAAAAAGGTCCCTTTTTTTTTACACGTTTCACGAAGGTTTCACTAGATTGGACCCAAAACTTTCAAGATAATGGTATAGTCCAAACAATAAAGATATTTATTGGCTGTTACATTTGCTAGGTATTGGCTGCATTGCTTTGACTGCTATGCTCTGCTAGGCAAGCCATCCCTACCTTGTCGAAGTCTTGACGACAAAGTCTTGCTTTGTCGTCAAGAACTTAACAAGGTAGGGATGCTTGCATGAGTCAAAGCCAGCCTTTGTAGGAGGCATGCTCCTTTGCTAATTTAATCTAGCATGAGCAAGAGATACCTAGTATGATAAGTTACCCATATATTTGTTATCCACCTTTATCAGGTATACAAAGTCACAGTGGCCCAAGCGTTGATTTAGCGATATTTGCTTTACACTTGTCAGGTATAAGTAGTTTACTGGGCGCAATTAATTTCATAAGTACTATTTTAAATATGAGAAGCCCGGGTATTAATCTACACAAATTAGCATTATTCGGCTGAGCGGTTATAGTTACCGCTGTGTTGTTATTATTATCATTACCTGTATTAGCCGGTAAACTACAAATTGTGCCGGCACTAAATTTGGCTATTTGCTGGAAACTGTGAAACATTAATTTTACACAATCAGCAGGAAAGCTTTTAAGTTTACACTTATTAGGGATCTTCAGAGACTACACGCCAGAGTTTATTTGTTGTATTATTTTAGGTGTAAGTTATTGCTCATATCATGCCATGACCATACTTCGTCTGCTAGTCAAAGCAAGCAAGAAGCATCTTTGTATGAGATCATCTTTTAAATTTTTACAACTTAAATAAATAAAATATAGTCCCAACATATACGTGAGTATATGAGAATTTGCTCTAAACTTTTTATTAAGTATTATAATGCATAACAATAAGTTTATAAGATAGTAAAACTATCCGTCGATTATGTCTCGCAAATCAAGATAAAAATTAGGCAATAACTATGGTATTAACAGATCGAAATTTCAATACATCATTCTTTGAAGCAGCAGGTGGTGGTGATCCTATTTTATACCAGCATCTTTTTTGGTTCTTTGGTCTTAAATGGCCCTTTTTAGGAGAGATCTTAAATTTGAATTGCGCTATATGCTGGAATCACCTAGAGTCTACCTATTTTTACTACGAAAATAAATTAGACTGAACCCTCTTATGAAGGGCGGAGTTTATGGGTACTAATAATATAAGTCTGGGCTCACAAAGCCTAGCCGTATAGGTTAAAAACCCTAAAATCCGTATGTGCAATCAGCCGGTAACCAACGATAGAAGTTATTCTTCTCATCTAGTAGGTACCTCAGAGACTACACGCGCAATATCCTTTGGTGGTTCAAAAGAAACACGTTTCAATCAATGGTTAGCTGGTCTTATATAGGCGACGGAAGTTTGCAAGTTAGCAAAGCAGGATATTCTAGTTGTGAAATAACTGTAGCTCTTGCGGATTTAGTATGCTGCGTATTATCCAGAACAAACTAGGGGGTTCTATTAAACCTCGTAGTGGTGTTCAAGCTATTCTAAGGCGTTTACACAATCGTCAAGGCATGTTTACACAGCCAAAGCATAAAAAAAGCACCAGACGATACAGTCAAACACAAAGCTTGAATTAATTTTAACCGTAAATGGAAATAGTGGTTTTTTTTGGGTTCAAAATAAGTGATAAAGATATAGTCCGACTCTTTTTAGCTTATCTTTATAAAAAGATATCTGTTCTATTTAGATAGTCAAACCTAAAAAGAGATCGCACCCAGAAGTTAAATATATAGGCTTCTTAACATTGCTGTATGCTGGGACCACTTCTAAACAAAGTTTTAAATACTCCATCGAACCATAATAGTGAAAAAGTTAAAACAAAGAAGTAAATCAGCAGGTAACATAACATTTTTCTTAAAAACAATTTTGGGTTTTTTGTTTTTAAGAAAATAATGGAACCTCAGAGACTCTGCGCAAAGGAATTGTAGTAAATTCAGAACACATGTAAAAGGTATATCAAGACATGTTCCTAAACATATAAAGCCCTACCTTGTTCGCCTACGAAGTAGGCCATGCCATGCCATGACTCCTTCCTTTGCTTTGGCTTGCGGAGCATGGCCACGGCTAACTTCTGTGCTTTGGCGTAGCCGACCTTCGGAGGCAAGGGGCCGGCTCCTGTGCCATGGCATGTTTACACAGCCGGTGCCTCCGAAGGCCGGCATGTTTACACAGCCAAAGCAATGCAAAAGAAAAGCAAAGCAAGCCAAAGCAACAAATTAATTAACCATCACCTTATAGATTAAGACCTTAATTAACTATCCTTAAGAGTCAAAAGAAAATACTACAGTTCAAGATAAAGTCCTAACAAGAATATAAAAGTTTTTGAGTATTAATTAAAACTGACTTTGATTCCGAGTCAATGCAGTTTTATTAATCAAAATATTTGTTATATATTAATTATACCCGGTTTTGGTATAATTAGTACTACAATATCCGCTAGCTCTAACAAGAGCGTTTTCGGTCAAAATGGCTCTTTAATTGAAATTTTTCAATATAGCAACAAACTATATGCAGGGAGCTCCTGAATTGGTGTGCCTTGGATATAGCACAGAAAACCCATTCACTGTTATTGAATACTAAGAACATAAGCAATACTATGTATTCCATTCTAGTAAAAATTTTAATAATAAGGAGTAATCCGCAGATAACCAAAGCATAAAGTGTAAACTTTAAATCGAAAATAAATATTAATTTTTGATTAAGAATGTGAGTAGGAATTTCAGAGGCCATACGTTTGTTGCCAACATTTTTAAATTTAATACTACTTCGTTTAACGTATATAACTAGTAATAACCCTTTGCATAGTGAATTATATTGTAACAACAATCTAGAAACTAACATTAAAGAAAATAAACCTAAAGAAAAGAAGCATGACGAGTTTGATGAATGATTAGCTGGTTTAATATAGGGGCCCATGCATGCTACGCCAGCCAGAAGTTCGCCCACTTCGTTTTTTTTAGGAAAACCCTAGGGTTTTCAATTATCCAAAAAAGGTTATGCTAGTCTAGAAATAGTTATGGAGTTAAGAGATAAGCATTGTTTATATCAAATCAAACAAAAATATGGAGGTTGAGTAAAATTGCGTGCAGGTGATAATCATTTAAGATATAGATTACATCATAAAGCAGGTTTATTGAATTTAATAAAAGCTATTAATGGCTTAATTCGTAATCCGGTTAGAGTACAAGAGCTAGGTAAAATTTGCCTTAAGTATAATATATATCTAAAAGATAGCGAACCTTTAACCTATTATAGTGGCTGATTAGCCGGGTTTTTTGAACGCACGCGGATGGTAGTATATATATGAACGAAGCTTCTGGCCAATTATTTATAACTGCAGATGCCCCCCTCCTGGGGCCCATACTTGGCTCCTGTGCATGCTCCTTGCTTTGGGTCCCTTGAGTGTAAACATCCCATGGCATAAGCAAAAAGAAAGTAAAGGAGGCATGCTTCCTTTGCTTTGGCAAAGCCACTGCGAACTTCTGTGCTTTGCTTCTTTGCTTCTTTGCTTCGCCAGAAGCAAAGAAGCAAAGTAGCATGCAATGGGCCGACTTCGTCTGCGGAGCGAACTTCTGTGCGTAGCAATGAGCAAGCCCTACGTAGTTCGCCATGCCATGACTCCTGTGGCCATGCCATGACTTTGTCAAAGCAGATGCCATGGCATGCGATGACTTCTATGGCTCCTGTGCCATGGCATGCGATGACTTCTGTGGCAAAGCCAAGAAGCAAGCCTTACGTAGTTCGCCATGGCCATGCGATGACTTTGTCTTGCGGAGCGAACTTCGTAGAGCAAGCCAAAGCAATGCAAAAAAAAAGCAAGCCTTACGTAGTTCGCCTCCTTTACGAAGTACGGGCCGGCATGTTTACACAGCCAAAGCAATGCAAAAAAAAAGCAAAGCAATGCAAAAAAACAGGTTTTTATTGGAGGATTTAGTTAAATTATATGGAGGTCAAATCTATGTTATGACTAAACAAGGTGCATTTTTTTGAACTTGTTTTAGAAAAAACGAAATTATTTGTTTGGTTAATGATTACAAAATATTTAATCCTTGCAGGTCGGCAAAATTAGTAAGGTTAAATATAGTAGAAAAATTCTACGAGCTAAGAAAATTACATGCTCATAGTGCTGGACCTAATACTGTAAAGGGTAAAGCATGGAATAATTATTTAGTTAAATGAAATAGTATTAAAATTAAAAATACATAACGAGATATCATTTTCGGGTGCTTTACTTTACAAAGTAAAGTACCTGGAAAAAAAGCCAGAAATGTTTAGGTTTTAAAGTGTTTAAAATATTTCGTATAATTGTTGGTAAAGAGATGGTCCATTTCCATTAAATTGGAAAGTATTTAGGTATGGTCTATGCCATGATGTCCATAGGTGTATTAGGTTTTGTTGTTTGAAGTCGAATTTTGGCTTCACCTCATAGTGATATGAGGAATATAGTTTATTTCGCTATATGCTGGAACGGTTTAGTGCTAATGGGTACCTTGTATGGTAAAAATCCCGTTAGCTATACCCAATCAGCAGGCAATTTGTCCCTCTACTCTTGCAGTGGCTTTGGGTCCCTCGAGTTTACACACCCATGGCCAAAGCACAAGGGAGTAAAATACAAAGTGCTTCAGAGACTACACGCGAAACATCTTTTAATTTTTTAGCTTTTCGTCAGCATTATAATACGCTGTTTGGAAACGCTGCGCAAAACCTCAGTGATAACTGGTTAACTTGATTTATTGGTTTTGCAGAAGGAGATGGTGCCATCCAAACTTATGCAAAGGGTACCAGAGTACGTTTTGTGCTTACTCAAAAGGAAAGTGCTATTCTTTACCATATTAAAAATAAGCTGGGTATTGGCGTGGTTAAGCATTTTCCACAAGGTAAAAATGGGAAAAACAATGACTTCTACAGATTAATGGTAGATAACCCCTCACATATTCTTTTACTAGCTTTTTTATTTAACGGTAATCTGGCTATGACTAATAGAATACAACAATTATCTTTGTGAGTACAAGCTTTAAACCATCGTTTTTTTGCTTTGGCTTGCTTTGACGAAGTCATGGCATGGCCATGGCATGTAAATACAATTGTATTTATCGACACTGCTATTTCAGTCACATTACTAGATGGCTGATTATCTGGTTTCACCGACGCAGAGGGGTGTTTTAATGTATCTATTACATCCAATACAAGATACACATTAGGTCATGTTATAAAAATGCGTTATATACTTGACCAGAAGGATAGCTCTATTTTATCGATAATAAGAGATCTTTTTGGTTTTGGTAAAGTAACTCTTAGATCTGGAACTGACGGCGTTTATCGTTATACAGCTACAGGTTTTAAGTCCATGAGCAATGTAATATCTTATTTTGAAGTATTTCCATTATTCACTAAAAAGGCACGTTCTCTGCATAAATGATCCAGCATACATAATATGGTTTCTAATAAATTACACCTTACTGAACAAGGGTTAGCCCAAGTAAAAGTGTTGCAGAAACAGATTAATCTTGACAACAGTACCACAAAAAAAACGGGATCTGCGCATCCTTAGGATTTAAAATTAAAAGATGAAGATATAGTCCACGTTTTGACTATTAATATTAGAAGGTAGTCAAAATTACGCACCATATGTACACAGTAGGGTTAGACGTGGATACAAGAGCTTATTTCACAGCCGCTACTTTAATTATCGCAGTACCTACGGGTATTAAAATATGGGCGACCGTTCGAGTGTATGCGGAATTGCTGAAGAGCAGAATAATGGTTTCGCTTTTAACCCTTCTCGAAGGGATCGTTAATCCAAAACTATATTCTCCTTTATCAGACAGAAGAGTGGAATCTTCTGAAGACTATAGTGCTTACTCTGATGCAGTGATGCTAAGAGAACAACAGCCTGCACTAAAAAGGACAATGAGGGTATCAGCTGATCTCCTCGGAGAACCCAAGATAGGTCTCACAGTCATCGGATGAATAAGGATGAGGTTGAATTACCAAAACTCAAGTAATCTCGGGCATGATACGGCCTTATCATGGTTTCAGCTACTACATGATTATCTCGATACTCTTAAGGTGAAAATTTACTTACAGAGCTATTCCTACATCGGGACGTTACTAATCGCATTTAGGACACATTACAAAAGAGTCTCCTTATTCATCAAATCAAGAGTCGCATGCGCTACCGGTGAAGTCTCTAAGGATACACGTTGACCAATCCAGGAACAAGGTAATATCACTAGAGATGGCAGAGGGTCCGTAGTACCAATCTTCCTTATTGGAAAGGGACCTAAACATCTCATGAGCCGCAAATTGGGGCAAGTGAGGTCACACACTACTAGAAGCGGAAAAAAGAATCTGGCTTCTGTAGAGAAGCACCCGTCCTTTTTTAGGGAAACACCTAAAGGATTACAATTTCTAGCCAAACATTGGTTTATTAGCTATCAAAATCCCGAGAGAGTTTTCTATGATCTACGAGGAATTCTAAAACAAGAATCAATATGATATGCAGCCTACCTCAAACTAAAAAGCAACAAAGGGTCAAAGACTCCCGGACCTGATGGACAGATCCTTAACTCCTTAACTAAGACTAAGATATTGGAACTTCGAGAAGCCGTACTTAAAAACAAATTCGAATGAGTTGGAGTAAAAGAGTTAAAGATCCCGAAAGCAGGAAAACCAGGTAAGTTCAGACCATTGGGAATCCCAGCTATCAATGACAGATTGGTACAAGAAGTTATTCGAACGATCATAGAACCTATCTTTGAATTAAAATTTAGAAATTCTTCACATGGTTTTAGACCAAATCGAAGCTGTCACACGGCTTTGAAATGAATGAATACTAATATGAAGGATTCTATATGATATATTGAAGCGGATATTAAAAGTTATTTCCCTTCCATAAATCATCAGATTCTTATGAAAATACTGGAAACCAAAATCCAGGACCCTACAATCCTTAGACTAATTCGAACTGGTCTTAAGGCTAATGTCTTTCAAAAAGACCAAAAGACTTATATCCCCGAGCTAGGAACTCCACAGGGAGGGATAACTAGTCCATTATTATCCAACATATATTTAAATGAATTAGATAAATACATGGAGGATCTCTGCGTACAATATCAAGGTGATGTTAAGCCTAGTAACCGGAAAAAGAACCCGTCGGCCGCAAAATTACTGAGAGATGGACGAAAGAGTGATTATTATAGAATGAGATTACCTAGCAGAATACACAATCAAGCTGGATACAGAAATTGCAAATATATAAGATATGCGGACGACTTTGTTATAGGAATACTAGGGCCACAATCTATGGCAATCGAAATACGGGACAAAGTAAAGGAGTTTCTAGAACAAAGATTGAAGGTTGAACTTAGTATGGAAAAGACCAAGATCACTCACATATCCAAAGGAATAGAGTTTTTAGGTTATAAGTTCAGCAGAAGAACTTTATTTGTAAGACAGTCTTATAGCGGAAGAAAGGTTCTGAGAAAGATGACTATACCTACTCTAGATGTGAACATGAAGAGAGTGATACCTCGTCTGACACAGGCTAACTTTTGCCTAGGGGATGGAACACCGACGCCTGCTTTTCGTTTCCTACGACTACCACAAGCTCTTGTCAACAAGAAAGTAAATTATATCTTAAGAGGACTAAGCGAATGATGGTCTATCGCAGGGAACAGAAGACAAGCCATAGCAAGAGTTGCCTATATAATCAGATACTCCATCGCTAAAGTATACGCAGCAAAGTTTAAGCTCCGAACGGTAGCAGCTGTATTTAAAATTGGTGGTAATAATCTAGGTAGGCCTATAGGTGCTCGAGCTAGATCGGTAGTAGGAGCTGACGAAATCAACACTCCTTCAGGCAAGAAGGAAGAGCTAAAGGGAATACTCTTTGACAGATATCATCGTATCCCTAAACCTCAAGGTAATAAACTAAAACCCGGATGAGTGCCTGAATATATGATACCTTTACAGAGGGAGGAGACGGACTTAGGTAAATTCCTTGAACACATATGGGATACAAGAAAATCGAGCGCAAAGAACCCTTTAGCGGCGATGGCCTGAAGATTGGAACAAGCTATATCAAGTCAAGGTGCACCGTGCGTCGAATGTGGATCATACGAAGACGTACAGATGCATCATATACGGGCCCTACAAGATATTGATAAATCGGTAAAAGCTGTAAAAAGACACGCTATAGCTATTGCCAGAAAGCAAATTCCATTGTGTAGAAAACATCACTTAGCCTTTCATAAGGGAAATTGAGCAAATAAACCGGTGAAATCCATAAATGAAACCAAGTAGTGTTGGAGAGCCGTGTAATGGGTAACTATTTCGCACGGTTCGGTGGGCGCTCGAGCTCAGTCACCTAGACTAATTTGAACATTAGTGGTGACTGCAGTGTCGTTCTACCCAATTCTCTTGGTTGTCAGTCTCCTTTAGTAAGAGATATTTGACCAAATACAATAAAGGTAAATTATCTAGTACCTTTGCCTACTGAAAGGGCGATCTTAACCATAATAGTAAAGGCTACCACAATCTAAAAATTAATAATCCGAGAGCGGTTCAGGGTAACAGAGTACTATCTCCTTTTATCCAAATAAATAAGATAAGAGTATTTAACCTGTATAGATATTATACTGTTGGATCTGCTCTTGTAGCCAAAGTAAATTTAGATTGAGTTACGAAGGCGATTAATAAATATAATGGCGGATCCAAGATCCAAGATCCAAATCCCTGTTTTAATATTTCGATATATAGAAGTAATAGATTTAAGTTAGGGGAAGGAGTATCTTTAATCTTTTACATTAGCTTACCAGATGAAAAATTAATAAACAACTTTTCTTTACTTTTCCCTGGGATTATTTTGTGGGCAAATAATAAAAAGGAATAATACATTTATATTTAGAGTACAAGATTTATTAAGCATTAACGAGCAAATGCAAATGCAAATGCAAATTATACCTTTTTTTTCTAAATATAATTTAGAAGGAAAAAATCTCATAGTTTTTAGTTATTGAAAAGAAGTAGCTAATCTAATGAACAGTAATCCTAAGGTTCATACGACTTTGACTGGATTAAATGAAATTAAAAGAATTAAATTATCCATGTCTAATGCATTAGCTGAAATATCTAAGGATCTCTTTTTTTATCGAGATCAGCCTGTCCTTGGCAAGAAGTGTTAAGTTTAGTATTTTAGGCTCAAACCTTTCTTCAACGGTAGGTAGTCCTAGATTTACTTATCTTGAACGAGCTTCGATAAAAATACCTACTAATAAATTATCTGTATTTATAGGTATTATTCTTTCGGATGCTAGTATTCAAAAATTAAGTAAATCACTTATGCTAGGTTGCAATTTAAACAAAAATACGCTCAATTTGAATACTTTTATTCTGTTTTTTTTCAATTAAGTCATTATTGTTCTCAAGGTCCTTATGTAACTAAAGCTATTTTACATAAAAAGGGACATTATGGCTTAGGTTTTACAACAAGAACTTTGTTATGTATAACTGAATTATATGATTTATTTTATTATCAAGGTTGCCATGGCTCCTTCCTTTGCTTTGCTTCTTTGCTTCTTTGCTTCGCCAGAAGCAAAGAAGCAAAGAAGCATGCGAACTTCGTAGGGCCGGCTTCTGTGCCCCCCATACCATACTTCTGTGGCTTCTGTGCCATGGCCATGCGATGACTTTGTCTTGCGGAGCGAACTTCGTAGAGCAAGCCAAAGCATAAAAAAAGTAAAGGAGGCATGTTTACACAGCCGGTGCCATGGCTCCTGTGGCAAAGCCAAGAAGCAATGCATAAAAAAAGCAAGAAAAAAATTATACCTAATAATTTATATGATTTATTAACATGAGAAGCTTTAGTTCATTGAATTAATGGAGACGGTACATATTCTTCAGGTATAGTATTACAAACTCAATGTTTTACAATTAAAGAATTAGTACTAATAATTAATGTCTTATTAATTAAATTCCAGTTAGAATCTACTATCCATAATCAAGGTGATTATTCTGTTTTATATATTAAAAGTAAATCCATTAAAAAAAATTTACATAATATGTTACCTTATATTCATCCTACTATGCTTTATAAGTTCAAGGGTCCTAAATATAAATTTAAATCTAAATATACTATTATTGGATAGATTATTGTTAACATGGCAAACTCGAGAGACATCCTACTATAAGAATAAAAATTATTAAGGATTATCGTCGAACTAAGTGGTTATACTAAAGTATAATTCGGTAGATTAATAATCTATTGAGTAAAATATAAATATATTTTATCTAAAAGCGTAGAGGCCAGACGCCATGCTTATTTCTAAGTCAAATATTTGTAGAATATCTGATATGAAATATGAAGGAATGGTCCGGGTTACTAGTAATAGACAGTGCCTTAAACAAGCATTTAAGCAAAAATAAATATACATATATATCCCTGTTTTTGTGAAACACAAAGCTAACTATATCTGTAATGATAAAAGGCCTTACCCCGAGCAACTTGTTACGGAGGATCTTTAAAATTAACACCTTCAATGTTATTTGCTTTAGGTTTTGTATTTATGTTCACAATAGGAGGGTTATTAATCCACATAGCTCTCCCTTTAAAGACTACTATATGCTTGAAACTTCTAACAATTATGCTACTCGTATTTTATATGATTACAGTAACAAGGCATAATTTTGAACAATTAGCAGGTTCTTTCTACGCATTGCGAATTATTTTTTTGCTCTGCATATTAATAAGCAGATATCAAAATCAGCTTAAAAGTATATTAGTAAGATCCTCAGAGACTAAACGTAGTCCTCATAATTTATTATGAGAAAATATAGTCCGTGTAATAAAATATTCATTGATATATACCCAGAGTTACAATTTTAATAAAATTCGATTTTATTCTAGCTCCCCTTACATACTTCGTAAAGTAAAGGAGGAGTGTAACAACTCTGGTGATAACATCCTAAAATTTAAACCTGTAAAAGTTTATAATAGTTTAAAAGAAAATAGAATAAATATACTAAAAGATGAAAAAGATAAATCTGGTGTTTATTGTTTAATAAACAAGACAAATGGTCATGCTTACGTTGGAAGTTCTATTAATTTATCATCTAGAATGAGAAATTATCTTAATAATACTTTTTTAAAAAGTAAACAAAATAGTAACATGCCAATTATAAAAGCTTTACTTAAATATAATCAATCAAATTTTACTCTTTTAATTTTAGAATATGTTAAACCTGAATTTTTAACTGTTAGAGAAACTTTTTATATAACACATGTAATTCCTTATTATAATGTATTAAAAGAAGGTTATTCTTCTTTAGGTTATAAACATACAGAGGAGACTAAGAAGTTATTATCTGAATTAGCTAAAAATAGAACACATTCAGATAAAACTAAAGGCTTAATAGCTAGAGCTTTAACTGGTATAAATAACCCTTTTTATAATAAAAGTCATTCTATTGAAAGTAAAATAAGAATGATTGAAGCTAATTCAGCCTACTCAGTTTATGTTTATAATTCTTTTAAGGAATTATTAGTTATTTTTCCATCTGTAAATACTTTAGCTAAATTGATTAAATCTAATCATCCTACATTAATTAGTGTTATAAAAGAACAAACTATATTTAGAGGTGAATGATATTTAAATAATGTACCTTATAATATAGGAGACACGCCTAAAATAGGGGATTGATCAAGCAAAAAGTGTGAAGAAATAGTATCTGATATGAATAATAATAATCATATTAAAAAAGCAGTATTTGTATACGATATTAATCGTAAATTTCTGGGTAAATATGATGGAGTAATGGCTGCTCAAAGAGCACTTAAAATAAGTCATAGTACAATAAAAAATTATGCTAATATAGGTGGTGTTTACCACCTTTCAAAAAAAGGTTATATATTTAATTATGAAAGATTAAGGGATTAATTTAATATTAAAGGATTAAATCTCAATGAATATTTTTTTTTACGTAAGTGGAGTAGTTTTAGCGAACGCTGCCTTAGACATAGCATTCCACGATACTTGCCGAGCGATGTAGGAAATCGCTTAAGTGGGTAAAACTATCAAACTCCGGGGACACCCTAAAGCTTCTGATACCAAGCTATAGCCGAAAGGTTATAAGTGGCTGAACTAATTACTCAGAGACGGTAACAAGTCACTAGATGATTGAAAATGAAATGGGTTATCGCGGATCTAAGTCAGATTTTTATCTGTAAAAGAGCAACGAGTAGACGGTAGTTGATGTCTTAAAAATTTAAGACATTTAAGGTGTACTCTAATGGGTACCGAAAGGTATTATCCAATCAGAATCCCCTCTAACCAAATAAATATAGCTAGATTAACTACTATGTCTATACCCCCAGGGGGACCGTCCCCCTCTCTCTACGTAGTTCGCAGTGGCTACTGTGGCCATGCCTCCTTTGCTTTGGCAAAGCCACTGCGAACTTCTGTGCTTTGCTTCGCCAGTAGCATGCATGGGCCGACTTCCTCCAAAGGGAACTTCGTAGGCGTATGTGGCTACTTCGTAGCCGGTGCTTGCTCCTTTGCTTCTTCCTTTGCTTTGCTTCTGTGGCGCATGTGCCATGGCTCCTGTGGCTTCTGTGCATGCTCCTTGCTTTGGGTCCCTTGAGTGTAAACATCCCAAGGCACAAGCATAAAAAAAGCATAAAAAGAAGCATGCGTACTTCGTAGGGCCGGCGTATGTGGCTCCTCTGGCGTAAGTGGCCATGCTCCTTGCTTTGCCATGGCTCCGCCAAGCCCCCATACTTTGTATAGGAGAGCATGCACGTTTGGCTACTGTGGCCATGCATGCTTCTTTGCTTCTGTGGCTACTGTGCCATGGCTCCTGTGGCTTCTGTGCATGCTCCTTGCTTTGGGTCCCTTGAGTGTAAACATCCCTCCTTTACGAAGTATGGGGGCACAAGCATAAAAAAAGCATAAAAAGAAGCAAAGCAGATGCCCCCCTCCTGGGGCCCATACTTCTAAAAAGTGGCACCTGTGCATGCTCCTTGCTTTGGGTCCCTTGAGTGTAAACATCCCATGGCATAAGCAAAAAGACAGTAAAGGAGGCATGTTTACACAGCCCGTGCCATGGCTCCTTCCTTTGCTTTGGCTTGCGGAGCATGGCCACGGCTAACTTCTTTTGGCTGCGCCACAGGAGCAAGGGGCCGGCTTCTGTGCCATGGCCATGCCATGCCATGACTTCTGTGGCTTCTGTGCCATGGCATGTTTACACAGCCAAAGCATAAAAAAAGCAAAGCAAGCCTTACGTAGTTCGCCATGGCCATGCGATGACTTTGTCTTGCGGAGCGAACTTCGTAGAGCAAGCCAAAGCAATGCCGTGCCATGGCCATGCTCCGCAAGCCAAAGCAATAAAAAGCAATGCAAAAAAATAAAAATAATAAAAAGAAGCAAAGGATGCGGACTTCGTAAAAAAAAGCAAGCCAAGAAAGTAAAGGAGGGAAGACTCTCCCCTTCGGGACCGGAGGGACCGGAGGGACCGGAGGGACCGGAGGGACCGGAGGGACCGGAGGGACCGGAGGGACCGGAGGGACCTTCTTAAGGTTAATTTATATTTATTTGTACGATAAATTTGATCGCTATGATTACGTTGTCGCTCAATTGGGCCAGAATAATTCATCTTCTTATTTAATGCTTTGCTTATAAGAGGATGAAATAAGAGCACTAGCATGTAATAATAATTATTCTGCAACTGACTATATGCTGGAAACTGTATCATTTGTGTATTGTTTACTATTTATTAATACGTCTTATCTTTATAAACTAGATGTAACGAATAAAAAAGCCAAAAAAGCATTAAGATTTAGTCATACTTTGTCTAATGCTGTATTAGGCCAAATTAATTCTAGTAGGAATAATATTCTTTTAAATAGTGAAAATAACAATACTACAATAAGTAGCCTACTTATGGATACACAATCAGCAGAAAACTGTGAAGGATTCTCAGAGACTGCACGTCAGTTACCTGGTACTGAAGATTATAAATTTTGAAATTGATTTGCGGGGACCGGAAATAGAATAGAATGTAATTTATAATTCCTTTCCCCCCCCATTGCATCTGCATCTGCATCTGCATCTGCATCTGCATCTGCATCTGCATCTGCATCTGCATCTGCCTCTTAGAGGGGGAAATAATGAATATACTTCTAAGTTAAATTTTGATAATACTATTTTAAATTCTAAACCTTATATAGTCATTGCTTCGCCAGACAAAAAGCTTCAGCTAAGACTGGTCCTAAATCTTTTACATCTATCGCATTCAAATTTCAAAACGTTAATAGTATGCTATTTATATATGATTATTTTATGCGTAATAGATTATATTCTAATATGAAGTTCTATAGAGTTACTCAAATTAAAGGCTTTATAGAGATTAGAAAATATAAAAACTCACCTTTCTTTAGTATAGAGCATAAAATATATTCAAATTTTGTCCAGTTAAATTGAATTAAATATGAGAATCCCTTATGATATTTTGTACCTTTTGTAACTAAATATCTTTTATATAAATAGTATACTTATTACAGGTAAAGATACAGTCCACCATATAAATACCTAGGTATTAATATTAGCATTTCCACTATGTTTTAAGTATGGGAGCCGTGTTTGCATTATATAGTGCATGATATTTCTGAATACCTAAAATACTAGGATTAGAATATGATCAAAAGCTAGGTAAAGTTCACTTCTGATTACTTTTCATAGGAGTTAACGTGACATTTTTTCCTCAACATTTCTTAGGTCTACAAGGAATGCCGCGTCGAATAAGCGATTACCCAGATGCGTATGCGGGATGAAATTTAATTAGTAGTTTTGGTAGTCTAATTAGTGTAATAGCAACATGATTGTTTTTACACTTAGTTTATTTACAATTAGTTGAGGGTAAAGCTGCTAGCAGATACCCTTGATTAACTCCACAATTCTATAGTGATATTTATCAAACATTATTAAATAGAAGTTATAATAGTTTAGAGTGAGCTTTAAGTAGTCCACCTAAACCTCATGCTTTTGTAAGTTTACCTTTACAAAGTATTGTATTATAGGTATAATTTTATTTAATTTTTTTATCTAATACTAAAGTTATAGCTTATAGGTTTATTATAATGTTTATATTAGGTATCTTATGCTTTTACGGGCTAGATAATCTTTAGGTTATTCAAGCAAAGTATTATATTAATTAGCTCTATTCCTTATAAAGATTAATTAGCGCTAAGTATGTAGCCTGCTTTTTTCTTTAGCTATTTACTCTTTTGTATTTTAAATCCTTTGGGTTAATTTGGCTTCTTACTATGTTATGCCTAGCATAGTATGAATAAATGTACCATAATTTAAATAAAAATCACTCAATATATATATAGATGTTAAATCAGTTACTTTTAAGTCTTTTTAACCATTGTGATACTGCCAGACCTTGGGGGCTTTATTTCCAGGATAGTGCTACACCTCAAATGGAAGGATTAGTCGAATTACACGATAATATTATGTTTTATTTAGTTATAGTATTATTCGCAGTAGGATGAATAATGTTATCTATAGTTCTAAATTATAGTAACGTTAAATCACCTATATCAAATAAATATCTAAATCATGGTAAATATGTGCCTATTCAAAAGTGTTTTAAGTTTAATAAAATAAGTCATAGGAATTATATACGTTGTTACTTGACAAAACCTGCCGCAGATCTTCAAGATAAACCCAAAGATGTTAATAGTATTATATATTACGAAGATAGCTATTTAATGAGAAAATTAATTATCAAAGATAATAAAAATAAATCTGGTATATATAAATGGACAAATAAACTAACCAAGGACATTTATATAGGACAATCCCTAGATTTAGCCAAAAGATTTATGAAATATTTCAATCTGAGTTATTTAAAGAATAGAGATACTCTTGTTATAAGTAGAGCTTTAATTAAATACGGATATTCTCATTTTTCATTAGAGATATTAGAATATTGCGATACAGCTGATTTAACTGAAAGGGAACAATATTATTTAGATAAATTAAATCCTAGGTACAATACTTTAAAAATAGCTGGTAGTTCTTTAGGTCATAAACATACTGAAGAAACTAAAGCCAAAATTAGTGAGTCTTTAAAAGGAATCTATGTTAAAGAAAAATCATCTCTATATGGCCGTACTCATAGTGAAGAAACCAAAGCTCTAATGTCTTTAAATAACTTAAGTACAAATAATCCCTTATTTGGTAAAGTTCATACTAAGGAAACTAAGATACTTATGAGACAAAAAGCTTTAGGTAGAAAACATTCTGAAGAAACTTTATTAAAGATGAGTGCTAGTAGAGGTTATCTAGTATACATACATGAAAAATGTGACTCAGAAGGGTTTAAATTAATAGGTAGTTTTGTTTCAATAAGAAGAGCAGCTAAATTTCTAGATATTAGTCCTAATACTATTACACGTTATATAAATTCAGGTGAAATATTTAAAAATAAATATAAATTTACAGGTGGTAGTTAGACCTAAACTAAAATAACTATGAATAAAATTTCACTATATGCTGGAAACACCTAAAGCTTTTAGGTACTATAAAAATAATAAATATATGTTTTATCAGTGATAACCCTAAAAGATTTAAATGGTTTATCAGCAGGAAACCAACCGGGATATAACTTTAGCTTTGTTTTACATGTATCCCGTAAGTAGGATCCTCAGAGACTACACGTGAAAACCATATATATATATATATATATATGGTAAGATATAGTCCGGTTAAGTATGAAAGTACTTAAGCTTTGTCGACATTAATAGAATTAATATGAACTATTACACCTGCTTTAATATTAATACTAATCGCTTTCCCTTCCTTTAAATTACTATATTTAATGGATGAGGTGAGTGATCCTGCAATGTCCGTGTTAGCTGAAGGCCACCAGTGATACTGAAGTTACCAATATCCCGATTTTTTAAATGCAGACGAAGGATTTATAGAATTTGATTCATATTTAGTTCCGGAATCTGATTTAGAAGATGGTGCCTTAAGAATGTTAGAAGTGGATAATAGGGTAATTATCCCTGAATTAACTCACGTTAGATTTATTGTTACTGCGGCGGATGTTATACATAAGAAGTGTGAATAGGTTACACACACACACTTTTGTGTAAAAGAGCCAAACTCCGGGGAAGCCCTAAAGCTCTAGTAACCAAAGATAGATAGGAAACTTTCTATGTGGCCTGATTAATGACTCAGGGTATGGTAATATCATTAGAGATGATAGTAATTGAAATGGGTAATCACGGATCTAAGTCAAACAAGTCAAATAGTATTTGTTTGTAAAAGAGCAACGAGTAGATGGTTCTTCGGTTATAGGTGTAAGTATATTTATGACTGTAAGGTGTACTCTAGTCGCCGGGAAACCGGTTTTAGGGAGAAACTAAGTAACCCTAAATTAAAGTTAGCACAATAGCCTTACCTATGCGTGAATAATTTGCATTATGCTAATTATTAAGTCGTCTATAAAAGACCCAAACTTTCTGTGATTCCTACAGTGTGTAGTTAGGAAGCATGCCCTCTGCATGTTATGTTTCACAAGCCTCTCCTTTACTTTACTTTTCTTTTGCTTTTTTGGCTCCTGTGGCTTGCTTTGCCATGACTTCTAAAAAGTGGCACCTGTGCCCCCCATACCATACTTCTAAAAAGTGGCACCTGTGCCATGGCATGTTTACACAGCCAGATGCCATGGCTCCGCCAAAGCAAAAAAAAAACAGTAAAGGAGGCATGTTTACACAGCCAAAGCATAAGAAAAGCAAGCCGGTGCTTGCTTCTTTGCTTCTGTGGCGTATGTGCCCCCCATACCATACTTCTGTGGCTTCTGTGCATGCTCCTTGCTTTGGGTCCCTTGAGTGTAAACATCCCAAGGCACAAGCATAAAAAAAGTAAAGGAGGCATGCTCCTTGCTTTGGCTTGCGGAGCATGCCATGGCTAACTCCGTAGAGCCAAAGCATAAAAAGAAGCAAAGCAAGGCCATGACTTCTGTGGCAAAGCCAAGAAGCAAAAAAATAAAAATAATAATAAAAAAAGCAAAGGAGGAGAGCAACCCAAAGCAAGACAAAGTAGCCTGGTGAAACAAGCATGCTCTGTTATGTTACACAACAGCCAGCAATAAAAAAAGTCCAAGCCAGCCTGTTATTTGTGTTTAAAGGTTTGGGATCTTTCAGGTATATAGTTAAAAATAGGTTAAATTTGTGCCACGTCTTTTGCTTGCCCTGCTTTAGGTATTAAATGTGATGCCTATCCGGGTAGATTAAACCAAGTATCTGTACTTATAAATCGTGAAGGAGTATTTTACGGTCTTTAACATTGGCCGAAACTGTAGTGAACCTATGGTTATAAATCATCAAATTGCGGGAAAACCCTAAAGAAATCTTAACCAAGTAAGTATGGTAACATAACTTATGGCACAGGTAATGACTCGTGGTACTTTTGGTAAAATCAAGATTTATTATTCAATGGGCAATCCGCAGCCAAGTACCAAATATAAAATATTTGGTATGCAGTTCATCGACTAAACGGTGGTTGGTATTATTAGTATTAATAATGCTTAAGATATAGTCAGCCCCCACCTGAAAAGGTGCTTTTTTTTTTAGAAAAATATTAAAAGCTTTTTTTTTATTTTTTGTTAAATAGATATATTAATTCGTTAATAATATTTAGGGAACTCTCTCCAGCAATGTTCGGAAATTTGTGGGATTTTACACAGCTCTATGCCTATAGTGATAGAATCAGTATCCATTGAAAAATTTTTATCCTGATTAGAAGAACAATAATATAAATAAGCCTACTTATTGCTAAACCACTGGCCCTAGGCCTTAGTAGGGGCCCTCCCCTCTCCTTTGCTTTGCTTCTTCCGAAGGCCGGCGCATGTGCCCCCCATACTTCGTAAAGGAGGCATGTTTACACAGCCAAAGCATAAAAAGAAGCATGCGAACTTCTGTGCTTTGGCGCAGCCGACCCATACTTCGTAAAGGAGGGTGTAAACATCCCTTCCCCTACGTAGTTCGCCCCTACCTTGTTAGAGTGAGCCCCTACTACGTAGGGGGCCCCCTCTCCATACCATACTTCTGCTTCTGTGGCTCCTGTGGCTACTGTGGCTCCTTTGGCTCCTTTGGCTCCTGTGGCCATGCCATGACTTCTGTGGCAAAGCCAAGAAGCAGATGCCATGGCCATGCTCCTTGCTTTGGCTTGCTCGTGCTCCTTGCGGAGCACGAGACGAAGTCATGGCATGGCCATGGCTAACTCCGTAGAGCCAGATGCCATGGCTCCTGTGGCGTAGCCAAAACAGCAAAAAAAAAAGAAGAAGAAGAAAAGCAAAGCAAGCCATAATAAAAAAAGCAAGCCTGTGCATGCTTCTTTGCTTCTGTGGCTACTGTGCCATGGCATGTTTACACAGCCAAAGCATAAAAAGAAGCAAAGCAATAGAAAAGCAAAGCAAGCCAAGAAAGTATAGGAGAAGTTCCTCTAACAAGGTTTTTTTTTTAAAAAACACTATAATTAAATAAAAATAAAATGTACTATGAATTTAACCTTAATACTTTTTTTAATCGGAATTTTAGGTTTCGTTTTAAATAGAAAAAATATAATATTAATGCTTATTTCAATTGAAATAATGCTATTAGCTATTACATTCTTAATATTGATAAGTTCACTTAGCTTTGATGATATATTAGGCCAAACATTTGCTATATACGTTATAGCAATTGCTGGTGCAGAATCAGCCATAGGTTTAGGTATTCTAGTTGCTTTTTACAGATTTAACTCTTCTCTTATTTTACCCTGTCTATCCTATAGCAATACAATTTATACGAAAGATGTAAATAAGTTTACTCGAATAAAGCTATAAATAATCACAATGTTATATACGGCACAGAGAAGCCAGATCAAAAAAGGTAGAGTAAACCTCTGCCTAGTCATATTTAGGCTATAAGTGGGTATCCTCCCATGCCTTGCTCCTTTGCTTCTTTTTATGGCTTGCCTTGCTTTGGCGGAGCCATGGCGAACTACGTAAGGCTTGCTTCTTGGCTTTGCCACAGAAGTCGGCCCTCTCCTTTGCTTTTTTTATGCGGAGCACATACGCCACAGAAGCCATGGCTAACTCCTTTGCTTTGCTTCTGTGGCGCAGCCAAAAGAAGCATGCATGGGAGGGGCCCATACTTCTGCTTCTGTGGCTCCTGTGGCCGTGCCATGACTTCGTCAAAGCAAGCCAAAAAACAAAGTAAAGGAGGCATGCCCCCCTAAAAGGTAAAGGAGGCACGGCCACATGCTTTACCTTGTAAGGGCCCATACTTCGTAAAGGAAGAAGCAAAGAAGCAATGCAAAAAAAAAGCATTATATGGCAAAACCTTCAAATTGCGGGAAAGTCTTAAAGACAAATCTACCAAGTTAATACAGTAATGTAATTAATGGGACAGGTAATGACTCGTTGTATGGTAAAAACGATTTGTATGAAGAAATGAAATAGATAATCCGCAGCCAAACACCAAACATCTTGAAACAAAGGGTTGGTGCGCAGTTCATCGACTAAATGTAGGTTGGTAAATAATTCATCAAATTATTTGCTTAAGATATAGTCAGGCATAACTTAATAGTTATGGCAATACCCTAGCCTGCCTAAGGAAATAAAGAAATTTCTATGGGAAAATTTTCTTTACTTCTAGAAGGAGGGGGAAAACGAAGAGGAAGTATTACAATAGAATATAAATAATGTATTTAGCTATAATTACTTTACCTTTATTAGGATCAATAGTTTCCGGTTTTTTAGGTAGAAAAGTCGGTGTTAGCGGAGCGCAATTAATTACATGTACATGTGTAATTGTCACAACTTTATTAGCCATGGTTGCCTTTTTTGAAGTAGGTTTAAATAACATACCTGTCTCAATAAACCTATTTAGATGAATAGATAGTGAATCTCTAAACGTTTCATGAGGTTTCCATTTCGATAGTTTAACTGTAGCTATGTTGATACCAGTTTTAATTGTGAGTTCTTTAGTGCATATTTATTCTATAGGCTACATGAGCTCAGATCCTCACCCTCAAAGGTTCTTTAGTTATTTAAGTTTATTCACATTCATGATGATTATACTTGTCACAGCAAATAATTTTTTATTGATGTTTGTAGGCTGGGAAGGTGTAGGAATTTGTTCATATCTTCTAGTAAGTTTCTGATTTACTAGAATCGCAGCAAATCAAAGTTCTATGTCTGCTTTCTTAACAAACAGAGTGGGAGATTGTTTTTTAACTATTGGTATGTTTGCTATGCTTTGGGCATTCGGTAACATCGAATATAGTACTGTTTTTTCATTGGCACCTTTTGTTAATGAAAATATTGTGACAATTATTGGTATATGTTTATTAATTGGTGCAATGGCTAAAAGCTCTCAGGTTGGTTTGCACGTTTGATTGCCGATGGCAATGGAGGGTTGGTTATACCGGGCTCTCCTTAAACTTCACTATATGCGGGAACATCCTGCTTTAATTCTTGGTCCACTCAAGAGATATTTCTTGCTAGGAAAAATCCAAGAACAGGGGCAATCCGCAGGAAACTATTTAAGATGCCAGTTTACACTGGCAAAAGATACAGGTTCCGACGAGACTAGACGTGAGGAGTTTATATTAAAAGACAATGTTTTTAAATCATGGTTTATAGGGTTTACTGAGGGAGATGGCTCATTTATTGTAAATAAAGATGGTTATTTAGAATTCAAGATTACACAATCAAGTTTGGATGCTCAAGTTTTATTTTTTATAAAAAAAAACTTAGGTTTTGGTGTTGTAAGACTTCAAGATAAAAATAATCATACACATTGCTTTAGAGTCAGAGACAAACAAGGTTTATTTAAAATAATATCTATATTTAACGGTAATATTTTTATGGAGACTAGAAAAACACAGTTTAAGTTATTTATATATGCGTATAACAAGATATATAAAACAAAGATCGTCTATTTAGATAATAATAGTAAACCTGATTTATCTACTTCTTGACTTTGTGGATTTACTGACGCTGAAGGTTGCTTTACTTGTTCCATTGTCGATAGATCTAAAGAGGGAGGTTTAGTTAGATTAAGATACATATTAGATGCCATGGCATGTTTACACAGCCAGATGCCATGGCATGCTCCGCAAGCCAAAGCAAAAAAAAAAAGGTAATTTTGAACAAATGAAATACTTAGGTGACTTATTGAATGGTAAAACACACCATCTTAAAAGTTATGGCGGTTATAATATGACAGTAAATACAACTAAATTATCTTTAATAATAAAATACTTTGATAGCCATCCCTTGAAAACCAAAAAATCTATTGTTTACTTTAATTGAAATAAAATGTTTAAATTAGTAAATGTAAAAAACATTTAACTGATGAAGGTTTAATTACAATTAAAAAACATAATAAAAATCTTAATAGATTAGACAAAGCTCTGCCCCTATAATATAAACTAAGATATAGTCCGAACAGTTGTGTAAATAACTGAGTATTTTTAGTTAATATATACTAAAAATCAACCAATTTGCCTACACCAGTTTCTGCATTAATACATGCCGCCACAATGGTGACTGCGGGTGTGTATTTACTTATGCGTACAAGTCCCTTAATAGAATACAGCTCCACTGTTTTAATACTATGTTTATGATTAGGAGCAATTACTACTGTATTTAGTAGTCTTATTGGTTTATTCCAACAAGATATTAAAAAAGTTATCGCCTACTCCACTATGAGTCAATTGGCTCAAGAATATAACTTTAATTCATTTATATTCAGGCATCAAACTATATGCGAGTTTACTTTTCTCAATTTTTCTCCCCTGCTTCAAAACCCAAGCAGGGTTTTAATATATTATTTCGCTTATTCTTTCGATCATTCTTTCGCATGTAGCGAAAGAATAAATATTAGCCCGATAAAGGACCTAGTCCCTGGTCGAAAGGTAAAAAAAGGATTAATGACTACTAATCCAAAATTAAAAATGTATTCCACCTTAAATTATAAACCCGAGGGTTTATCTACCGAATTTAAACCATTAAATCCTTATTATGTAACAGGATTTACGGATGCGTCGAGTTTTTTAATAAATATACAAAAAAGGTCTGAACTAATATTAGGTTATGGTATCAGTCTATCTTTTAAAATAAAATTGCATTCAAGAGATAAAGAATTGTTAGAAAGAATCTTGAACTTTTTTAATGTAGGTAAAATTTATATAAGAAAAGATGGGTATATTGAATATATAGTAAATTCTATGAAAAATATAGAAGTTATTATTAATCACTTTAATAATTATCCCTTAATTACACAAAAGTTATCTGATTATAAGTTATTTAAATTAGTATTTGAATTAATTAAAGCAAAAAAACATTTAACCAAAGAAGGTTTTGAAGAAATATTATCTTTAAAAGCAAGTTTTAATAACGGTTTATCTGAAGAATTGAAAAGTGTTTTTCCAAATATAATTCCTTATTTAAGACCTCAAACTATTACACCTAAATTGGAAACTATAAATCCAGATTGAGTATCTGGTTTTGTAGATGGCGATTGTTTTTACATATCATTAACGAATAATTTAACTGGTGTTGGTTTAGTGTTTAAAATTACACAACATACTAGAGATGCAGATTTATTAAAAGAATTTATTAATTATTTTAATTGTGGACGTTATAGTTTAAGCTCACCGTCGGCTGGAGATTATATTGTTACTAAATTTGAAGATATTTATACTAAAATTATTCCTTTTTTTTATAAATATCCTTTACAGGGTTCTAAATGACTAGATTTTTCGGATTTTAATAGTGCTGCAGAATTAATAAAAAATAAAGCTCATATTACAAGAGAGGGATTTGAATTAATTAAGCAAATAAAATCGGGTACAAATAAAAAAAGAATAAATAAATCTATAATTACAAATGTTTTTTTACAAAAAAGAACATATGTAACTAGAGGAAGTTGTAACACAACCCAGGATTTTAATGAATGATTATCAGGATTAATAGATGGGGACGGTAAATTTTTTAGATCTAAAAAAGGTCATTCTAATTTTCAAATTGTAATGAATAAAGAAGATGCGTTAGCACTATATAGTCTAAAGCATAAGTTTGGTGGATCTATTAAAGAGATATCTTCAGGTTTAAAATATAAATTAAGGCATAAAAAAGGGTTAATACTCTTAGTTAATTGTGTTAATGGTTTAATTAGAAATCCTACAAAAATGTTACAATTAGATAAAGTTTGTAAGTTATATGGTATAAACTTTGAAATGCCTAAACCTTTAACTTATTACAATGGGTGGTTTAGTGGGTTCATTGATAGTGATGGTTCAATATATTATGATGAAAAATTAGATCAATTAATTTTTAGTGTAAGGCAAAAAAATAAATATTTATTAGATCCTTTAATAAGATTATATTCAGGTAGAATTCAAATTACAGATTCTAGACAAGCTTTTCAGTATTCTATTTACAGAAAAGAAGAAATTTTAAATATTATAGACAATTATTTAAAAATATATCCTTTAATGTCTAATAAAAGGAATAAGATAGATCTAATTAAAGAATTATATAAGGTAAAGAATGGATCAGTAGAAAAAATACATTTAATAGAAAAAATAAATTATAAATAACTTATTATATTTATAACATGAGAAAAGTAACGTAGACGTTATTTTTAAGAACTATGTTTTTGGAATAATCAATTCGCAGATAACCAAAGCTCATGATTATATTCATTATAATCATATTAGTGGTAATCTTTTTAATTCATCTCTCACTCAGAGATTGTACTATTACAAAATTAAATTTGTAATTATGTCAGTAAGATGAAAGATTATGATTATAAGCAAGTTAGTAGGAATCTCAGAGGCCATACGTTTGATATTAATCTGGGTTAAACTAACAATAGTTAATTTAACCTCAAAAACATACATAATATCTGGTATTATACAATATTTAACTCATATATTTACATATTATTTCTTTATTATTAGTTTATATAACTACAAAAGTTTATTTAGTGCTAGCGGTATTAGAAATACTCACACCGACATAGATATAATTCTTACAGTCAATAACACAGACGGTGCCTTACCTTTTAGGCCATGCATGCATGCATGCATGCATGCCATGACTCCTAAAAAGTGGCACCTGTGCCATGGCATGTTTACACAGCCAAAGCAAAAGAAAAGCAAAGCAAAGCAAAGCAAAGCAAAGCAAAGCAAAGCAAAGCAAAGCAAAGCAAAGCAAGCCAAAGCCAGAAAAAAAGGATAAGGATTTATCTTTTAATCAATGGTTAGCTGGTTTAATAGATGGCTAGGATATTTTATTTTAACTAAAAAAGGGTATGCTAGTTGTGAAATTACTATGGATGCTAGAGATCAAAAAGCATTGTATGAAATAAAACAAAAATACGGTGGAACAATAAAGTCTGTTTCAAATGCTCATGCTGTAAGATATAAATTAAGAGCGCACATAAAAAAGGTTTAATTTCATTAATAAACGGAGTAAATGGATTAATAAGAAACCCTGCTCGTTTATTACAAATGAATAAACTATGTGTAAAATATGATATAAAGTTAGAATATCCTAACCCTTTAAAATTTAATGACGGATGATTAAGTGGATTTATAGATAGTGACGGGTCTGTTTATTATAATGAAGCATCTGGACAAGTATTTATAGGTATAACTCAGAAAAATAGATTTATACTAGAACCATTAATTGCTATATACGGAGGTAGAGTAGATATACTTAGCCCTAAAATAGAAGCATTTAAATATGTTATTTATAGAAAAACGGAGTTATTTAATTTAATAGATAATTACTTTATTAACTATCCTTTAAAAACAGAAAAAATGAAGAGAGTTAATTTAATAAAAAGTTTTTATTTACTAAGAGTAGATAGAAATAGCCAAAATATAGCTAAATATAATGATTGAATTAAATTTAAAGATAGAGAAAAATATATAGATTAATAAAGAAATGGTCCAAATTATACTATTTAAATTAATATAGCGTAATCGCAATTAGGGATGATGGTGATAGCAGTAGGATTGTCTTCTTATAATGTAGCTTTATTCCACTTAGTTAATCATGCCTTTTATAAAGCATTATTATTCTTAGGTGCAGGAGCTGTAATTCACGCAGTTGCCGATAATCAAGATTTTAGAAAATATGGTGGTTTAAAAGCATATTTACCTTTAACATATTCTGTTATGTTAATAGCTAGTCTTAGTTTAGTTGCCTTTCCTTATATGACAGGGTTCTATAGTAAAGATTTTATTTTAGAATCTGCTTATGGACAATTTTACTTTAGTGGTATAGTGGTTTACTTTATAGCGACTATTGGTGCTATGTTTACTACTTTGTATTCAGTTAAAGTTTTATATTTAACTTTCTTAACTAATCCTAATGGGCCTATGATTAATTATTATAATCTTAAATTCCTATTGAACTATGATAAAAGAGCTCACGAAGGTAATATATTTATGACTTTACCGTTAATAATATTAGCTGTATTCTCAATATTCTTTGGTTATATAACTAAAGATATCTTTATAGGGTTAGGTTCAGGTTTCTTTGCGGATAATAGTTTATTTATTCATCCTACACATGAAATAATGTTAGATACTGAATTTGCTGTGCCGACTTTATTTAAATTATTACCTTTAGTATTTTCAATTTCACTTAGTGTATTAGCTATAGTTCTATCAGAATTTATACCTAAAATACTTATTTCTTTTAAATTTACTAGATTAGGTTACAATATATTTGGATTCTTCAATCAACGTTTCTTAATTGAACTTTTCTATAACAAATATGTAACGGGTCTGATTTTAAAATTAGGTGGTCAAACTACTAAGGTTATGGATAAAGGAAGTGTAGAATTATTAGGACCATATGGTTTTGAAAAAAGTTTAATTAATTTAAGTAGAAATATAGCTAGTTTAGATACTAAAGTTATTCAAAGTTATGCTTTATATATCTTAATTGGTGTGATTTTTTATATATTTATACCTTATTTAGTCACAATAGACAATAGCTTATTGCTATTATTAATTATATTAGCTTTGTATAATTTTCATTTAATGCATGCGGGGCCCTTCTCGCTGGCACGTTTAGACAGCCAGAAGGGCAAGGGGGTGTGTAAACCCTACGGAGAGGGACCCGCCATACAAGGTAAGGGGGGCCCCATACAAGGTATAGAGGGACCATACAAGGTACAGGATGTTGTTTTGGAGGAAAACCCAAATAGTATAGATGAATTGCAAATAACATCTAAGTCTAATGTTATTAGCAATACTATGTTTAAAGCAACACCTAAAGTTAAATTGCATAAGACAACGATAACTATAGTGGTAGCTGGTACTGCTACAGCTTTTAAATATGCAGCTGGTTTAAAATTAGCCACGACTATAGTAGGAATTACCGCTCTTTATTGTGGGTATTTTACACAGGATCTAGCTGCTGCTAATTTACCAGTTTTAACTGAAATAGCCCTTAGTCTTAGAGATGAATATTCTCAAATGTCAATAACATATACTGGGTTAGAGCTTAGATTATCACATATGCGTGTGATAGGGACAAGTGGCGATCCAGAGTATTCCCGTTTAATGGAAGAATATAATAAGTGAGGGCCTAAGTTACCTGTAGTGATGCAACAGTTACGAGGTGTAGAGAGTCAAATTCTTAGATTAAATCGATTTTATGTAAGATACCCTCGACAATCTTTTGAAACTGAAGTTTTTAATCCTTAGGATTAGATATAAAAATCGCTTCTAATTTATATTTTCTTTTTTTTTTTAAGACGATTGCTTTGAGACATAGTGTGTCTGCGTAGCTGTCTCCAAAAAACACGTATATTTGTAGTAATGTTTCTACAAATATACTCAAAGAATTAGCTTAATGGTAAAGCCACTTGAATTATATAACCTCAATAATCCAAGTTGTATAAAAGTCCGATTCTTTTATTCTTTTGTGTTAATTCTTTCAATAATGTTTTTATTATTATCTAACGCCGTCACATTAAGACGAGATAAGTCTATACTTTACAGTAGAGTAGCTATTTTAGTTTTACTCTACTCTTTTATACTTGCCTTAAATACCTTATATATTACAAATTTAGATAGAGGTATTGGTTTATTTGGTGGTTTATTTCATGCAACCAGTACGACACAAATTTTTCATATCTTTATATTTCTAATAAGTGCGGCAATTTTACAGTTAACGGGTTTTTACCCCCGAAGAGTATGAATACCAGAATATTCCTCAATAAGTAAGTTATTTTTATATAATTTACGGTATTATAGAACCCAAATAGTAGATAAGATGGGAGAACAGTTTAAAATAATTGAATATCCTTTAATACTACTATTCATTATAACTGGGGCGGTATTCTTAATATCAAGTAGTGATCTAGTTTCTATATTCCTCTCAGTGGAGCTCCAAAGTTATGGCTTATACTTGCTTAGTACAATATATAGAAATTCCGAATTAGCTACTAGGGCTGGGCTGACTTATTTTTTATTAGGGGGTTTAAGTTCTGGTTTTATATTATTAGGTACGAGTTTATTATATGCTAATTCGGGTACCACTAACTTAGATGGAATATATGTTGTAACTAGCATAAGTGATTTGGCAAATGCTATTACTCCTCCAAGTACAAGTATAGCCCTTACAACGTACGTAGGGGATGTTTACACATCCCCCATTGCGGGGGGCAGTTTACACTCTCCCGTAGATATAGCCAAAGAATTAAATCCAGTCTTAGATTGATATAAATCAGATTATATAAATATCTCATTACTAATTTTAAGTGTAGGATTTTTATTTAAAGTAAGTGCAGCACCATTTCATTTTTGATCACCGGATGTTTATGATGCCATACCTACGATAGTTACGACATTCGTAGCTATAGTAGCTAAAATATCTATATTCATTTTTTTCCTGGAATTAGTACATTATAGTAGTAATTCGTTATTTAATTATGACTTTAGTTGGACGACAAGTTTATTGGTTAGTTCCTTACTATCGTTAATAATTGGAACCGTGTTGGGTCTAAGTCAAGTGAGAATCAAAAGATTATTTGCTTATAGTACCATTTCACACGTGGGGTTTATACTATTAGCCTTAAGTATTAATAGTATAGAATCAATACAAGCATTTATATTTTATTTAATGCAGTATTCTATTAGTAATTTAAACGCGTTTATTATACTAATTAGTATCGGATTTACCCTATTTTATTACGATAATGAAACGGAAGAATATAAAGAATTATCCGATGGATACAAGGTAAAGGGGTCCCTTATCTCAGAAAAGGTAGGCCCTACCTCTAATTCCTCTAATTCCTCTAATTCCTCTAATTCCTCTAATTCCTCTAATTCCTCTAATTCCTCTAATTCCTCTAAGGAAGAGCAACCCTTGGTAGAAAAAGAATATTCACCCATACAGCTAATAAGCCAATTAAAAGGATATTTTTATATAAATCCAGTCTTAGCTTTAAGTTTAACCATAACCATTTTTTCTTTTGTAGGTATACCACCTCTTATAGGTTTTTTTGCCAAACAGATGGTATTAAGTGCTGCTTTAGATAGCGGTTATGTTTTTATGGCTTTAGTGGCCATATTAACGAGTGTGATTAGTGCAGTTTATTATTTAAACATAATAAAACAAGTTTTCTTTGATAAACCAGATTATCAAATCAACGATGAGATAAAAAATCTCTTATTAGAAGGTAATATCTCTCATGCATATGCGGCCAGTGTCCCTAAATATACTGGTATGAGCTATACCTATATACAAAAGATAGAGATAGCGGCTCCCGCGTTCGACGATGGTAATATCTTTTGGGTATCCAAGGATATGGATCCATACAAGGGAGAAGGATTCACCTTTAAAGTAGATAATATTATATTATCTAGTCCCTTAACTATTACAATATCTACATTATCTATGATAATACTTTTATTTATGTTTATACCGGAAGAATGATTAAGTATGGCGAATATATTAGCGTTAATACTATTTAATGCTTAAATCGTCGTATAAAACGCTAGACACCATAAAAGAGACCGCTCTCAGGCTGGCTTCTCCTTTTGATACGAGCCATGCCATGCCGGTGCCCCCATACCATACTTCTGTGGCTTCTGTGCCATGGCTCCTGTGGCTTCTGTGCATGCTCCTTGCTTTGGGGGACCCAAGGCACAAGCATAAAAAAAGCATAAAAAAAGTAAAGGAGGGATGTTTACACACCCCAAAGCAAGGCAAGGCAAGCCATAATAAAAAAAGCAAGCCCTACGTAGTCCGCCATACTTCTGTGGCTTCTGTGCCATGGCCATGCTCCTTGCTTTTTTTATGCTGGCGGAGCATGCACAGAAGCCACAGGAGTCATGGCACGAGCCAAAGCATAAAAAAAGTAAAGGAGGCTAACTCCTTTGCGCAGCGAACTTCTTGCTTTTTTGGCTACGCCACAGTAGCCGACCCATACCATACTTCTGTGGCCGTGCCATGACTTCGTCAAAGCAGATGCCATGGCACATGCGCCACAGAAGCAAAGTAGCATGCAATGAGGGGGGGGGTGTCTTAATAATAAGTAAGACTAATATATTAGGATTAATACTATTAAGTGCAGCTTAAATGACAAGTACTACTTTTTTTTTTTTTTTAATACCATTAATTGCTATTATCTTCTTAGGGGTTAATTTATTACTGGCTCCCCATAACCCTTATCAGGAAAAAGATAGTGTATTTGAATGTGGTTTCCATTCTTTTTTAGGTCAAAATAGAACACAATTCAGTATTTCTTTCTTTATTTTTGCACTGCTTTTTTTATTATTTGATTTAGAAATTCTTTTAGTTTATCCTTACGTAGTTAGTGCATATGCAAATGGTATTTATGGTTTAGTTATAATGCTAATATTTTTTTTAGCCTTGACGTTAGGATTTGCCTTTGAATTAGGTAAAAATGCCTTAAAAATTGATAGCAGACAAATGCTTACTTTAGATAACAAGCAAACATCTAAATTGTATATGGTTTAAAGTTTTGTGTATTAATATTTCTAGATTAATTCAGATGTGTTTTGGGTTTTTCATGCCATTGCCTGTGCCTCCTTTGCTTTGGCTACGCCGACCTTCGGAGGCTAGCTTCTGTGCATGCTCCTTTGCTTCTGTGGCTACTGTGCTCCTGTGGCGTATGTGCCCCCCATACTTCGTAAAGGAGGCATGTTTACACAGCCAAAGCATAAAAATAAAAAGAAGCAAAGCATAAAAAAGCAATAAAAAAGCAAAGAAGTAGGCCATGTTATGACTACTATGGCCATTACATGACCATGCTTCGTATGTCAAAGCAGATGCCTACCTTGTAGGCCATGTTATGACTACTATGGCCATTACATGACCATGCTTCGTATGTCAAAGCAGATGCCTACCTTGTAGGCCATGTTATGACTACTATGGCCATTACATGACCATGCTCCGCAAGTCAAAGCAGATCCCGTACAAGGTAGTATGCCTCCTCCTTACTTGCTTTGGCTTGCTTTTTTTATTATGGCGAACTTCTGTGCTTTGCTTCTTTTTATTTTTATGCGGAGCACATACGCCACAGGAGCACATACGCCACAGAAGCAAAGAAGCATGCAATGAGCCGACCTATACTTCTTTGCTTCTTCCGAAGGCCGGCGCATGTGGCCTACGTAGTTCGCCATGACTTCGTCTTGCTTTGGGTCCCTCGTGTAAACATCCCTACCTTTGGAGGCGAACTTCTGTGCTTTGCTTCGCCAGTAGCATGCAATGAGCAAGCCATAAAAAGAAGCAAAGGATGCGGACTTCTGTGGCCGTGCCATGCCATGACTTCTGTGGCTTCTGTGCATGCTCCGCCTTTTGGCCGTGCATGCCATGACTCCTGTGGCTTCTGTGCATGCTCCGCCTTTTGGCTGTGCATGCCATGACTCCGTCAAAGCAAAGCAAGCCATTAAAAAAAGCAAAGCAAGCCTTACGTAGTTCGCCATGGCCATGCGATGACTTCTGTGGCAAAGCCAAGAAGCAAGCCGGTGCTCCGCAATGCAAAAAAAAAAGCAAAGCAAGCCTTACGTAGTTCGCCATGGCATGCGATGACTTCTGTGGCAAAGCCAAGAAGCAAGCCGGTGCTCCGCAATGCAAAAAAAAAGCAAAGAATGGACCTTCGGAGGCTAGCCATAAGAAGAAAGCCAGGAGGAGAAGTAGGCCTTGCAGAGCAGGCATGGCCTACTACGTAGGCAGGTATGGTATGGTATGGTCTATATGCTGTTTTTTTCAGGTAGTATTAGTAATGTATGTATCTTTATTTTTTTGGCATGAGCAGTCCAGTCTCAGTATTTTTTAATATAGACAATAATAAGCATATAAATAAAGACCAAGTTAACCTAAATAACATAATTAAAAAAAATGCCTCAATTAGTACCCTTTTATTTTATGAATCAAATCACATTTGCCTTTATACTACTAGTAATAACTGTATATATTTTTTCTAAGTTTGTCCTAGCTAGATTAGTGCGTTTATTTATTTCTCGAATATTTATAAGTAAGTTATAATAAATAAATATCTTGCTTTGCTTTGACTAGCAGAGCTTGCTTTTACTTACTTAATCTTAAAACTAAGTTTTTTAAAAACCAAATGCAAATGCAAATGCAAATGCAAATGCAAATGCTGATTTTTTACCAGCCTTTGGTGTTGGAAATAAAAAGCTTTAGCTTTATAAAAAATATAAAATATATATTAAACGTATATAGGTATAATGGCTAATAGTTAATAATATATATATATAAATATATAAATTTTTGCATAAAGACACTGGCCGGTTGAATTAGAAGTGTACATAGTGTAAATTTCAATAAAGTATACCCACCTCCCACATAATACTCAAAATATGAACTTTATATACACGCAAATTTGTAGCCCACTAGACCAATTTGAAATCAGAAACCTATTAAGCGTTAATGCTCCAATTCTGGGTAATTTACAATTATCTTTAACTAACATCGGATTATACCTAGTGACAGGTACATTCCTGATAATTTCCTTAAATTTATTAGCCACAAACTATAATAAAATAGTTGGTAATAATTGATCAATGGGTCAAGAATCTTTATATGCTACTGTACATAGTATAGTAGTAAACCAAATAAACCCTACGAAAGGTCAAGTATATTTTCCTTTTATATACACTTTATTTGTTTTTATACTTATAAACAATCTAATTGGTATGATTCCCTACAGTTTTGCGTCAACAAGTCATTTTATATTTACGTTTGCTCTTAGCTTTACCGTAGTACTGGGTGCAACCATATTAGGATTTCAAAAACATAAACTAGAATTTTTCTCATTATTAGTACCAGCTGGCTGTCCTCTAGCCTTACTACCTTTATTAGTGCTAATAGAGATGATTTCCTACTTGTCTAGGAATGTGTCTTTAGGGCTTAGATTAGGTGCGAACATATAAGATTAGGTTAGGCCCTAACTCTTCTGTGTACAAGAGCCAAATTCCGGGGAAGCCCTAAAGCTTTAATAACTAAAGATAAGACGGAAACTTCTTATCCGGCCTCATTAATGATTGAGGGTATAGTAATATCATTAAAGATTCTAGTAATAGGAATGGGTGATCGCGGATCTAAATCAATAACAAGTGTGCGTTGCTATGCTAGTGAACCATCTGTTATTGTAAAAGAGCAACGAGTAGACGGTTCTTCAGTTTTATATAAACTGTAAGGTGTACTCTAGTCGCCGGGAAAGCCGGTTCTTGGGAGAAAATGGTTCACTAAGTAACCCAAGATTAAAGATAACACAATAGCCTGTCCTTTATGTTAAACCATAGATCTACTTAACTATGTTAAAGGGAAAGCGGGTATTTAGATGTGAACTAATAAGTTGAATGGCTTTTGCTCCGCTTTTTTAGCGAGGGCTCTTTCTCTTTTTAAAAAACTCCAAAACTCCAAAACCTTGTTGGGGCTTACTTCTAGGGGCTGGCCTGCGCCTGCGCCTGCCTACAAGGTTTTTTTAGCGTACGGAGCACAGGGAAGTAATACATTAACTGATGGGACAAATTTGTGGTACGATTAAGTGGACACATGTTATTAAATATTTTGGCTGGTTTTACTTACAATATTATGACTTCTGGTTTTATTTTTTTTTTCTTAGGACTAATACCTTTAGCGTTTATTATCGCATTTTCAGGTTTAGAACTAGGTATTGCTTTCATACAGGCCCAAGTATTTGTAGTGTTGACAAGTAGCTATATTAAAGATGCTTTAGATTTACACTAACTAATCCATAGGAAGTTCCTTAATTAAACGAGATGTGTTGTAGTTGGTCTACATTAGGATTGCAGATCTTAAGTATGGGGTTCGAGTCCCCCGCGTCTCTCATTGAACAATCCAGAAGACACTTTTGTTTTATTTGATTATAAAACCATCTTTCTAATTAAACTCTTTAATAAGTATTAAAAAGAAGTCTTTCTAATTAAACTCTTTAATAAGTATTAAAAAGAAGTCTTTATAATTATTCGGATTATTCTTATTATTATGCCTTGCTCTTGCTCTACCTTGTTCGCTCTACCTTGTTCGCTCTACCTTGTTCGCTCTTGCTCTTGCATGCATCCCTGCTACGCCAGAAGTTCGCCCCCATGCCATGGCTGCCTTGCTACCTAGGCGTATGTGGCCATGCCATGGCTCCTGTGGCGTATGTGGCTACTTCGTAGCCTGTGCTTGCTCCTTGCTTTGGGTCCCTCCATGCTACGCCAGGAGAGTAAACTCTCCTTTACTTTTTTTATTATGCGGAGCACATACGCCAAAGAAGCCACAGAAGTCATGGCTAACTCCTGTGCTTTGCTTCGCCAGTAGCATGCAATGAGGGGGTGTGTAAACATCCCATGGCTTGCTCCTTTGCTTCTGTGGCGTATGTGGCTCCTGTGGCTTGCTCCGCACTTTGGCCATGCATGCTTCTTTTGGCTGCGCCACAGTAGCAAAGCAAGCCATAATAATAAAAAGAAGCAATGCGGACTTCCTTGCTCCGCACGGCCGTGCTCCTTGCTTTGGCTTGCTTTGCTTTTTTGGCTTGCGGAGCACGGCCACAGAAGTCATGGCATGGCATGCCCCCATACCATACTTCGTACAGTAAAGGAGGCACTACTCCTTGCTTTGGCTTGCTTTGCGGAGCATGGCATGCCATGGCACTACTCCTTGCTTTGGCTTGCTTTGCGGAGCATGGCATGCCATGGCACTACTCCTTGCTTTGGCGGAGCCATGGCACTACTCCGTAGCCAATAAAAAAAGCAAGCCATAATAAAAATAAAAATAAAAATAATAATAAGAAAAGCAATAAAAAAAGTATAGGTGGTGAAACTAACAGTAAAATTCTATATTTTTATGTAGTATAGGAAAGTCCGGCGCATATTAAGCTAAAACATATAAAGAATGTATGTTTAGTAAAAGCTAGGGTATTTAATCGAAAATCAGGGATATCTTCAAATAAATATAGCTAAATGTATTAAATTAAGTTAATTAAATACAGTATAAGATATACGCGTACTTGAAAGCCCGAAGTTATGCTTTTTTATAGATCAATAACTATAACAGGAACCGGCTTAATAGTTTCCTAATTTATTGAGGATAATAATATATATTAGGTAGCAATTCTTTTTTTTATCTATTATATAGATAAAAAGGTAAAATATTTTGGCTTTTTACTTACAATATTATGACATCTGGTTTTACTTACAATATTATGACATCTGGTTTTACTTACAATATTATGACATCTGGTTTTATATTTTTTCTTAGGACTAATACCTTTATTATCGTATTTTCAGGTTTAGTACTGGGTATTGCTTTCATACAGGGGCCCCTGTGCCTCCTTTACTTTCTTGGCTTGCTTTGGGTCCCTCGTGTAAACTCCATGCCATGACTTCTGTGGCTTCTGTGCATGCTCCTTGCTTTGGGTCCCTTGAGTGTAAACATCCCATGGCTTGCTCCGCCTTTTGGCCGTGCTCCGCAAGCCATTAAAAAAAGCAAAGAAGGGGGCCCCCCATGCCGTGGCTTCGCCAAAGCAAAGGAGGGTTTACACACCCAAAGCAATGCGGACTTCTGTGGCCGTGCCATGACTTCTGTGGCAAAGCCAAGAAGCAAGCCTTACGTAGTTCGCCATGGCCATGCTCCGCAAGCCGGTGCCGTGGCTTCGCCAAAGCAATGCAAAAAAAAAGCAAAGAAGTGGGGGAGGGGACCTTCCCCCAAGTATTTGTAGTGTTGACAAGTAGCTATATTAAAGATGCTTTAGATTTACACTAACTAATCCCTAGGAAGTACCTTAATTATACGAGATGTGTTGTAGTTGGTCTACATTAGGATTGCAGATCTTAAGTATGGGGCCCCAGGGAGTCCCCCACATCTCTCATTGAACTATAGACCATCTTTCTAATTAAACTATTTAATAAGTATTAATTCACGTATTAATAGGTTAAACTCTTATTAGCTTAATGTATTATTATTTTATTTGACAACTCTTATTAGCTTAATGGTAGAGCGGAGTACTTCGAATATTTAAATTAAAGTTCAAATTTAAATTAAACTTGTTAAAATACAAGTTAAAGTTAAAGTCTGAAATAATTGCAGTATTTTTAATAATACTATAAGCCTTGCCTAGTTGTGCCATAAGAAGAAAAGCATGCAAGTAAAAGCAATAAAATATAGGTAGATGTTTAGTTAGATCCGATGGTTCAAGTTCAATGATTAAAGTTACTCCTCCGGGCTTAGGGCCCTCACCATATTTCTGTGCAGTGGCTAGCATAGCTTGCTTCGTTTTGTGGCCCCTCCGGCCTGTACATGACTCTCTGCGGCTCTACCTTGTTCGCCTCCTTTACCTTGTATGGAGGCGAACTACGTAGGGTCGGCTTCTTTGGCTTGCTCCTTGCTTTGGGTGTGTAAACTCTCCTGGCGTAGCAGGAGGGACCCCCCATACCATACTTCGTACAGTAAAGGAGGCATAAGCCCTACGAAGTACGCATGCTTCTTTTTATGCTTTGGCTTGCTTTGCTTTTTTGGCTTGCGGAGCACGGCCACAGAAGTCATGGCATGGCATGGCCCCCAGTACTTCGTAAAGGAGGCACATGCGCCACAGAAGCAAAGCAATAAAAAAGTAAAGGAGGGGGTCCCCTACCGAGTTCTCACTAATAATTAGCACGCGTAACGTAAGGTCGCCGCCCCGCGCATGCTGCCTAATTATTAAGGGGCACTTTGTGCTAGCGCCTACATGGTCCTAGGGCAAAAATAACAATATAAGTATACATATGTCTTACACATAGTAATAGTAAAGATCTAACTACAGCAGTCTTGAGGGAAATTTGTGTTTACAATTATATAATTGAAATATGTTACTTTCTCTGTTATTATTGGTACCTTTATCTGGTATTTTATGGATATCGATCTGCTTATCCTATAATCTATTAGATACACATCGTTTAAAAATAATCGCCTTAGTTACATCCATATTTAATTTATTAATGTCGTGAATAGTTTTTATAATATACGATTTTAGTAACAACCATTTCCAATTTGTCCAAGAATACCATTATATAAGCGCTTTTGATTTTTACTTAGGTCTGGATGGGTTATCCATATATTTGGTATTATTAACGACTATAATAACTCCAGTTGCGATATTAAGTAATTGAAATTCTATTCTAGAAAATGTGAGAGCATATGTGATAATTCTTTTATTACTAGAAACTTTATTATTAACTGTTTTTTTAGTACTAGATATAATGTTATTCTACATATTTTTTGAAAGTATATTACCTCCATTGTTTATACTAATTGGTCTATTTGGATCAAATAATAAAGTACGAGCGAGTTTTTATTTCTTTTTATACACATTAATAGGGTCATTGTTTTTATTATTGTCTATATTATCTATGTCATCTATAATGGGTACTACCGATTTGGATGCCTTAATGAAAACGAATTTCAATTATTCTACACAACTATTTTTATTTTATGGTATATTTATAGCATTTGCCGTTAAAACACCAACTATTTTTTTAAACGCTTGATTATTAAAAGCTCACGTGGAGTCACCTTTAGGAGGTAGTATTATATTAGCTGCAATTGTCTTAAAATTAAGTCTATACGGTATATTTAGACTTATATTACCTCTAATACCTAAAGCCTCTGTAGATTATACAAATATAGTCTACCTTATAGGAGTTATAACTATAATATATGCTAGTTTTAGTACTTTAAGAACGATAGACCTAAAAGAACTAATTGCATATAGTTCAGTATCACACGCAGCTGTATACTTAATTGCTGTGTTTAGTAACACTATTCAAGGAATAGAAGGTGGTATAGCTTTAGGATTAGCTCACGGGTTTGTTTCTAGTGGTCTATTTATATGTGCTGGAGGAGTCTTGTATGATAGAACTGGTACAAGACTAATTATATTTTACAAAGGTCTTGCCCAGGTAATGCCCTTATTTTGTATAATATTTTTCATATTATCTTTAGGTAATTGTGGTGTACCACTTACTTTAAATTTTGTAGGGGAGTTTATGTCTTTATATGGTGTATTTGAAAGATTGCCATTATTAGGTGTTTTGGCTAGTTCATCTATAGTATTTTCTGCCGCATATACAATATATATGTTTAACCGAATAGCTTTTGGAGGATATTTTAGTAGACATTTTGAAGCTAACTTAAGTGATGTAAACTATAGAGAATTTTTGATATTACTAACATTAGTAATATTTACGATTATATTAGGAATATATCCTGCTCCTATATTAGACGGTTTACATTACTCGGTATCATTATTAATTTATAGCATCGTATCCTAAAAGGAATATAATAAAAGTTCCTATAAAGTATCATAGTTTTTTTTTCCAGAACACATTTGCAAATGTATGTGTATACGTTACTATTAATTTATAACATGATATTCTAAAAGCAATAAAAGTTCCTAGAAAGTATAAAAGTTCCTATAAAGTATCATAGTTTTTTTGGATTTGCAAATGTATGTGTATACGTTACTATTAATTTATAACATGATATTCTACCAAGGAATAAAAGTTCCTAGAGAGTATCAGAGTTTTTTGGATCGGTTAAATGTATGTGTATACGTTACTATTAATTTATAACATGATATTCTAAAAGCAATAAAAGTTCCTAGAGAGTATCAGAGTTTTTTGGATCGGTTAAGTGTATGTGTATCCGTTACAATTAGTTTTAACTAGTCTAGTGGTATTTTGCTAGACTTTGCAGATGCCTACTTTGTCTTGCTTGGGGGCCTAAGCCCGGGTGTGTAAACAACCCCAGGGGCCCAGGGCCCCCATGCCATGACTTCCTACGAAGTTCGCCATGCCATTACTACCATGCCATGCCATGGCTCCTGTGGCCATGCCATGACTCCCATGCCATGGCTCCTGTGGCTTCTTTGGCTACTTTGGCCATGCTCCTTGCTTTGGGTGTGTAAACTCTCCTCTGCTTTTTTTTTTTTGCTTTGGCTTGCTTTGACAAAGTCATCGCATGGCCATGGCATCTGCGAAGCACGGCCACAGGAGCCACAGAAGCCACGGCAGGAGGGACCCATGGCTAACTCCTGTGCTGGCGTAGCATGCAATGAGCCATAATAAAAAAAGCAAAGAAGGGGGTGTGTGAACTCTCCCAGTGCCATGGCTTCGCCAAAGCAAAGGAGTTAGCCGTGGCTTCTGTGGCTACTGTGCATGCTCCTTGCTTTGGGTCCCTTGAGTGTAAACATCCCTCCTTTACTTTTTTGGCGAAGCCACAGAAGTATGGTATGGGGGCATAAGCATAAAAAAAGCAAAGGAGGGACCCACAGCAATAGAAGAAAAGTAAAGGAGGCATACTACTTCTCCATGCATTTTTTATAAAAAAACACCATTCTTTGGCAGATGTATAAGTATTAGGTACTATTAGTTAGTGGTCACTATTTCATATTTCTTCTTATGCGCATGTACCAAATATAAATATACGGTACTATTAGTAGTGGTCAGTGGTGGGTCACTATTTGATCGACTCTTCTTATGCGCATGTACCAAATATAAATATCAAGTATTATTAGTAGTGGTCACTATTCCTTATTATTTTGGCTCCGCCTTGCTCCGCACGGCGGAGCAAGGCATGAACCAAATATAAATATCAGGTACCAAATCTAAATATTAGGTACTATTAGTAGTGGTCACTATTTATTATTATAGTGGCCGTGCTCCTTGCTTTTCTGGCGGAGCCACAGGAGTCATGGCGGACTTCTGTGCTTTGCTTCGCCAGTAGCATGCAATGAGCCACAGCATGTACCAAATATAAATATCAGGTACTAAATATAATATCAGGTACCGAATCGAAATCTTCGGTACTATTAGTAGTGGTCACTATTTCTTCTTAGAAATGCGCAGGTACCAAATATAAGGTACTAAATATAAATATAAAAAAAAATCTAAACATTGGGTACCAAATCGAAATCTTCGGCACTATTAGTAGTGGTCACCATTTCTTGGCATGCGCAGGTACCAAATATAAGGTACTAAATCTAAATATCAGGTACCAAATCTAAACATTAGGTACCAAATCGAAATCTTCGGCACTATTAGTAGTGGTCACCACTTCTTAGTATGCGCAGGTACCAAATAGAAGGTACCAAATAGAAGGTACTAAATATAAATATCAGGTACTATTAATTAATGGTCAGTGGTCACTATTTCTTCTTATGCGCACTAGCAAATATAAATATCAGATACTATCAGTGGTAACTATTTCTTATTAATTTGGCGGAGACAGCAGTAGCAAATATTCGGTACTATTAGTAGTGGTAATTAGTTATTATTATTAATATTCGGAGTAGCAAATATTCGGAGTAGCCAATATTCGGAGTAGCAAATATTCGGTACTATTAGTAGTGGTCATTATTTATTATTATGCGGAGTAGCAAATATTCGGAGTAGCCAATATTCGGAGTAGCAAATATTCGGTACTATTAGTAGTGGTCATTATTTATTATTATGCGGAGTAGCAAATATTCGGAGTAGCCAATATGCGGAGTAGCAAATATTCGGAGTAGCCAATATGCGGAGTAGCAAATATTCGGTACTATTAGTAGTGGTCATGAATTCAACCATTCTTTTTTTGCATACCGCCGTATAAGCAACCACCAAATAAGGTATAGGTATTACCATTTTAGGAGTATAGGGCAATTATAGATCGAGGTTATTATGATTAACCCGATTTTTTTATTAGATGAGTTTGATGATGGCTCTGAATGAACGCTGTCCAAATGCTTGACACATGCTAATCGAACGTGCAATTTAATTAGTGAATATCATTAATTTCATTAAAAGTGGTGTACAGGTGAGTATATTTTATTTTGGCTGCCTTAAAGAAAGGTGATTAAATACCTTATACATTACACTATTGTAAGTTAATGTTAACCTTGGTTAACGTTTTACATAGTAACTAAAGGAAAGTGATTTCCGCTTTAAGAGGACTATAAATATTTCGGATAGGTAGTAATTAAGGTAATGGCTTAATTAGCTGGAGACTCCGTAGTCGAGGCTGAGAGGTCGATCGATCACATTGGGTCTGAAAAAACCCCAATACGTATAGTACAGCAGTGGGGAATCTTGGTCAATCGCCGACGGGCGGAACCAGCAATTTGGGAGAATGTATAGCTTCGGCTAATTGCACTTGGCTGTAGAATTTAGTATTTTTTATATTAAGTTATTACATTTAACCGTTCCAATAATTGGTAGGTTAATTAATTTGTCTTTTCTTCGTGAATAGGGATGAGAATAAGGGTATATCTTATTTCAAGGGACAGGTGTAAGATCGATTTTATCGAATAAAATTCTAGATAGGATACTGATTATGACAATTTTCTATCTATATGTCTTGACCAAAATACGTGCCAGCAGTCGCGGCAATACGTAGAAGACTAGTGTTATTCATCTTGTGCGACCTGCTAAGCTTTAAATTACAATACGGTGTAATTCCGTCCAGTCATTTCTCTGACTAGACTCTACCGACACATGCACAGGAGTAATCTGGTGTGTGAAGCTGTCGGAACAATGTACACTCCATAAAATGGGATCCTCTTAAGGAGATTAGTGGGATATCATATATAAATATTGTTAACTTACCCCCTGGGTATCCCCCCTTTTCGTAAAAAAGGGGGACAATTCCAATATAGGTATCTCTTTAATACTTTAAGATGTGTGGCTAGAGTGAAAATACTATATACTAAGGATAGCGAAAGCGAATTATTCTAAGATGCCTCGTAATAACACTAAGGAAGGATATGGGAGATAAGCTAAGGATGTGCGAATCTCAGAGAAACACAGTATATCCCGGGGTAAAGAATAGATCCTAAGGTAATATAGTTACGGTGTAAATTAGGGAACAGGGAAATCCCATTGCTCTGCGTATTTGTAGTTGGAAAGACAAAAGCAGGTGAGTATGTGAATACTTGCTTATGGGCAATGGGCGAAGGAACAGTCAAAAAGCGAAGGATGAATTATAATGATTCATATAACTTTATCTAACTGACCATGCCGTAAAATAAGGAGATTTTGCCCCAGCCCCACTATTTGAGAGGAGTTCTCTCACTCAAATAGTAGGGTAATTATCCCCCAGGTTTTTGTTTTTAGAGAAAATCTAAAATCTAAAATCTAAAATCTAAAATCTAAAATCCCCTACATAAATTATTATGCTTAGAAGCAAAGGTTTTTTTTACACATGAGAAGAAAGATTAAAGTAAGTAGGAAAATATAATTATAATGTAGAATTAAAATAATATAATATATGATTCTATGCAGACGTGACTATGTGGTGATTTCGGCGAAATTGCTTTTGAACAATGACTTCTAATATTGTCAACAGGGCTTGCTATGCAGGGTAAAATACGTAACCTGTAGTATTGAAATATCTTCAACGAGAATATTAGGATGCAGATCCGGATATATACCATCTAGTTATATGGAAATGATAAAATAAAACTAGAGATCTGTAGTGAGAGACGTCAAAGTAAAAGCTCGCTTGCAACAGCTTTGGTAAAACAAAGTAGCTAGTGCGAGATTGATAATTAACTGTTTATCAACTAAGCATGAGATAATTGCTTGAGCGGAGTGCGGTGAAAGTCGCACGCTCCGTTCTGAGGAGGGGAAAGTTCGAGAGAACCTACCTATTCCAACTAATAGGTTTAAAGGGTACCTAGACGGTTTAATTAGTCTTAAATAAGAAACGATTAGACTAGAGTTATATATGAGGAGGGGAGAATTCATGGAGTAGAGTTGAAATTCGTTGATACCTTGGAGACTGATAAGGGCGAAAGCAACCTTTTATCTAATAACTGACGTTGAGGGACGAAGGCTCGGGTAGCGAACAGGATTAGATACCCTAGTAGTCCAAGCAGAAAATTATGAATGCCATAGATTAGATTCACACTCTCTATAAGAAAGACAGAAAGGAGGGGTGATTAATTTAGTCTATAAATGAAAGTGTAAGCATTTCACCTCAAGAGTAATGTGGCAACGCAGGAACTGTAATCATTAGACCGTTTCTGAAACCAGTAGTGAAGTATGTTATTTAATTCGACTCTACGCGAAAAACCTTACCACGATTTGAATATTATCTTTACACTAACTATGTTAGTTGAAAGATATTACAAGCGTTGCACGGCTGTCTGCAGTTAATGTCGTGAGATATTGGTTAATTCCATTAAATTAGCGGAAACCCTTGCTTTATTTGTATTTAAATAGAGCAGCACACCTTTATATTGGTTATGTTAATAGGGACCAAGACAAGTCATCATGGCCTTAATATCGTGGGCTATAGACGTGCCACATGTTCCTATACAAAATGATGCGAAAATGTGAATTTGAGCTAATCTAATAAAGTAGGATATAATATGGATTGTAGTCTGAAACTCGACTACATGAATAAGGAATTACGTGCGACGTGCAAAGGGATATATTCTAATGCGGTGTGATTCCGCCTATACAGAAAGTAGTATAGACTCTATCCTCACATGCTGAATATAAAGTAAGTCAATAGTTGGGCTCGCTCTACGAAGTTAGCCATGGCTTCTGTGGCAAAGCCAAGAAGCAAGCAGGAAAATTCAAATGAAAATGAAAATTCTTTCCCAGGAGATTTAAAGAAATGAAAGTGTGAAGCTGAGGAGATAAAAGTAACCTGACTTAAATGTCAAGCCTAAACGAAAGTTTACGCGGTGCCAGAGTAAACAGTTCTATGGTAATCGAAAGAGAAGATTCCGATGAGGCCCCTTAAATATTCGTTAAATCCGCAGGATGAGTGTATGGCCGTAATTTACATACATTTGCTTTCCAGTCATAAAATGACGTCCTGCAGGGGTAAAGGATCTGCCTAAGGAACTGTGTAACGGTGGAATATAACCAACACGGTAAGCCCCAAATCCTCCAAGAAGAGAAATAACATCCCAGATGTTATTAATCTTATGGAAGCGAGATATAAAAGATAAAACTGGAAGTTTTCGTATAGGATGGGGGGTAAACGATGAATCAAAAAGCAAATGCAGTATTGTAATGATACTGATAGGTCTATTGATACCATGAGAAAACAGATATGAGAAAACAGATATGAGAAAACAGATATGACAAGAAACAGATCCCTATTTATTAAAGGTTGCCTTGCCTTTTTTAGAAACACAATAAGCAATCTAATGCCGTTACATAGAATCTGTCATATAAAAGTAACTCATGAGAAAGAAACTTTAAAAAATAAAGTATCAAATAAGACCAACTCATAAAGAGTGCAGACTTGAAAACAGGTGGAAACCAACGAAAACATTTCCAAACCAAATTAGAACAGCAAATACTGATCACAGATTTGTAGTATGGATACTATCCACGTTCTAACTAGTATATCATGAAGAAGCTGGAATAGAACAAGCAATAGGCAATCATAATGGAATTGACAAACAGTCTAGGAACAGGGGACCCTCTCCTTTGCTTTTTTTATGCTTATGCTCCGCAAGGAGCATGCACAGAAGCCGGCCCTACGAAGTTAGCCGTGGCCATGCGATGACTTTGTCAAAGCAAGCCAAAGCAAAGGAAGGAGCCATGGCACTGGGGATGTTTACACACACCCCCCCCCCCTGTTCTCCGAGGAGTATCTTTGGCTTCTCTGGCGCATGTGCATGCTCCTTGCTTTGGGGTGTGTAAACATCCCAAGGCATAAGCATAAAAACAAAAAAAAATGTATAAGTCTCAATTAAAAAAACAAGTCAGTACTGAATGGGAATCATTTGGGTATGAATGATTTTATCTAACCAGGCAGTTTAGTAAACTAGATACAAACCTCTAAATATGCTATATTCCAGGAGACTACTTATTGATTGGTAAAATCCCAGTATGAAATGAAATTAATTTCTTGGAAATGAAAGTTCGTTCGCAAAATTGGAAATATCCAAAAATAGCTAGACAATAATTAAAATTATTGAAGGTAATCTGCTCAAGCGGAGTGCGGTGAAAGTCGCACGCTCCGTTTCTACCAGGGGAAAGCCCGAGAGGGCCTACCTATTGGAAGTAGTAATCGTGAATCACCACGTCACGGTGAATTTTTTCTCAGATAGGTACTAACTACTCGTCAGGCGCCGAAAGAGGTGTGTGCAATAAGTTTGGTCTATATTTTATTTTCAAAGTATGTATGTATTTTGCATTAGAGCAAGTTATCTAGTGGATTTTATGGTAGATCTTCGTATGCGTGACTTTGATTGGTGTTAAGTCGAAATACGGTTCGTGTAGTGGAAATTGCACGGGACTAATTAATATTAACAATATATATATATACGTATATGTGCCACTATATTTATTTAAGAATATAGATTAAAAAAAATATTCTCGGTGTTTAGTGTAACTTAGTGTTACAAAAAAAACCTGGACTTTTTTTTATTATTGGTGCATGTATGTATATAAAGGAAGGTCCCGTTTGTTGGTATGACGGGCTGAGCTGTAAACTCAGTAGCTTAAGCTGTCGAAGGTTCGAGTCCTTTTCTTCCTAATAATATGTATATTAGTATTTTATAGAATTAGCCTTTATAGCTCAATGGTAGAGCGAGATACTGTTAATATTTTTATAGATGTTCGATTCATCTTAAGGGCTTATAATATACGCCATGACTATACTTCTATGCTAGTCAAAGCGAACATCGTAAAAGCAAGCCGACCTACGGCAGCAATACGCATAAGCAATACGCAATACGCAATACGCAATACTTTGTCGTCAAGAACAAGAACAAGAACAATAACAATAACAATAACAAGAACAAGAACAAGAACAATAACAATAACAAGAACAAGAACAAGAACAAGAACTTCGTAGGGATGCATGCATGCATGCATAGTCAAAGCAAGTTCTGCATTGCAAAGCTCTGCTTTGGCTTGCTTCTTGGCTTTGCCACAGAAGTCACGGCATGGCCACGGCTCCGCTCTGCTAGAAAAAGGGTATAAGGGTTACATGTATAAAAGCGTGTTAGTTCAATGGTAGAACGTTGTGTTTCGGCCACATATGTTACAGGTTCGAATCTTGTACACGTTATAAACTTTAATATCTAACCTCGCTTGTGCTTGTATATTAACCTCTAAAGAGGTTAAATGGGGCCCCTTTAATGGTCTGGAGTATTTTCATGCTGCGTACCTTGTAAGAGCCAGAGATGTTTATGCTATACTTCTTGCCTTGCGTACCTTTAATATTTTTTGAAATAATCTTAAAGGGAATTAGCTCAACGGTAGAGCGACCGTTTTACACACGGTCGGTTAGGTGTTCAAATCACCTATTCCTTATTAAAACCCATATATACAAGTTTAGAAGAGCCTAAACTTGTCATGAATTTAATAATATAATATATCATTAATAAAGAGGTTAATTATATACCATAGGTATGCGACAGGGTTATTTATCTTAGTACCTGATTAATAGAAACTTAACCGTCTAGTTAGTAAATAGTTTGTTATTTATTTGTGACAAATATCACGAGAAGTGATTTCCAGGCCCACCCTTTTCATTTAGTATCGCCATCACCTTGACCTATTAATACTTCTTTAGCTTTACTAACCTTAACAACTAGTGGAGTATCAAGTATGCATGCTTTCCCATATGGAGGTATTTTTGCTTTGTTAGCTTTGGTTTTACTTATTTCTTCCATGTCTTTCTGATGACGGGATGTTATATCAGAGGGGACTTATTTAGGTAATCATACTTTAGCAGTCCAAAGAGGTTTAAATATGGGTGTGGCTTTATTTATAGTATCTGAAGCATTATTCTTTTTAGCTATTTTTTGAGCGTATTTTCATAGTGCATTAGCACCTACCGTAGAATTAGGTGCTCAATGACCACCAATGGGTATAGAAGCCATTAATCCGTTTGAGTTACCACTACTTAATACGGTGATATTATTAAGTAGTGGGGTTACTGTAACATACGCGCACCATTGTTTAATACAGGGAAACCGAGCCGGAGCATTAAATGGCTTAGTAGCTACGGTGGTATTAGCTGTAATATTCACGGGTTTTCAGGGTATAGAATATACTGTATCTTCTTTTACTATTAGTGATGGTATTTTTGGTTCATGTTTTTATTTTGGTACCGGATTTCATGGGTTAACCATCATGTGTGTAGCCCCCTTTATAACATATATACTTAAAACAAATTATTCCTCTATAAGATTCGTCGCGCCATGCTTCCTTTGCTTTGGCTACGCCGACCCATACCATACAAGGTAAAGGAGGCGAACTTCTTGCGTAGCGAACTTCTGTGCTTTGGCGTAGCCGACCCATACCATACTTCTGTGGCTCCTGTGGCTACGCCAAAAAAAAAGTAAAGGAGGCAAACTACTTTGCGCAGCGAACTCCTGTGCTTTGCTTCGCCAGTAGCATGCAATGGAGGGGGGGGTGCTAAAAGTCTAGACATAGGAAGAAATAAAATTATAACTTGTTTAAATACAGGTGAATCTTATAAAGGGTATGTTTTTGTTTTAAGTTAATATATATTTATATATTGAAAATAGAGTTAATAGCAAGAAAGTCTTATTAAAAGATAATTTGCTTCCAAGTATATATTGTTACATAATATATAAAGGTTCAACGACTAGCTAATAAATATTATGTTACTTTAATTGTTTAAAGTAAAAGAATGGCATTATACTCTACATATTAGATAAACTATTCTTTAGTAAAGGATAATTAATATGATGACATAGTCTAAACAATAATGTGAATTATTGAAAAAGAAAAAAAAAATTTTTTTTGTACATGTTATGATAGGTACAGCATTTCTTGCAGTAGGTTTATGACGTGTTCTGGCTTATCACTCGACTGAAAACCACCATTTAGGATTAGAATCTGGTATATTATACTGACATTTTGTCGATGTGGTATGACTTTTTTTATATATTTCTATTTATTATTGAGGTTCATAATATAAGTTTTTAATTTCCTAAATAATCATGCTCTTTTGCTTGCTTTGGCTAGCTCATGACATGGCTCCTTCCTTTGCTTTGCTTCTTTTTATGCGTAGCACATGCGCCACAGAAGCAAAGCAATAGAAAAGCAAAGCAGATGCTATGGCTTCTGTGGCTCCTTTGGCTACTGTGGCGTATGTGGCTCCTGTGCCATGGCATGTTTACACAGCCAGATGCCATGGCTCCTTCCGTAGGCCGGCTTCTGTGCATGCTCCTTGCTTTGGGGGACCCAAGGCATAAGCATAAAAAAAGCAAAAAAATAAAAATAAAAACAGCAAAATAATAAAAATAAAAATAAGTAAAGGGGGGCATGAGCTAGCAAGACTTTGACAAAGTATAAGCACAAAAAAGCAAGTAAGTCAAAGCCAGCTAGAAGTACGGTAGATGGCGGGTGGGGGGGGGTAGACATTCGATCGTAGTTCTACATACCTTACTTCTGGCGAAGCCTAGGTAACAAGGCAGGCAGGTATGGCCTGTATAAATTGGTTGGCTATACTTATATCTTGCCGACTAAGTTTTTTTTGCATTGCTTTGGGTCCCTTGAGTGTAAACATCCCATGGCACCGGCTTGCTTTGGGTCCCTCGTGTAAACTCTCCCATACCGTGCTTCTGTGGCTACTGTGCCATGGCCATGCGATGACTTTGTCAAAGCAAGCCAAAGCATAAAAAAAGTAAAGGAGGGACCCATGGCATGGCCATGGCATCTGCTCGTGTTTGCATGAATAGTTGCAGTAGTTTGTTTTTCTTCCGCGTCTACGCACATAAGTTTAGATAGCCGTTAGCTAAGCTTATAGATTTCCGGGGTTTTCATGAATGGTATTATTCCTTGCGCGTCTTGCAAAATAAGTATACATATGTCTTAAACATAGTAATAGTAAATTTATGCGCTTGTAGTAGGGGTATTTATATCTATCTACTATGGGTAACATTAATCTGAGGGAAACTTCTGTCAATTTATATTTATATAAATTAAAATGCATTCTTATATTGGTGCTTTAACAACAGCAGCAGGGGCGGCGGCAACTGCAGCAGCAAATGCCAAAAGAAACGGAATAGTGCCTCCAATAAGGATACCACCTAGGGTTCCATTTAATTGACAGGCGCATTGCGAACATTCGTTTAGGGAAAGAAATTTGCGGGACCATTTCGGTCCTGACAACATTCCAACTGAGTGTGGTTTAGATTTCCCACACTTAATTACAACGGCCACTGCTAATGTTTGTGAGTGGTGTGGGTTAGTAGCTTGCTTGAACTGCTATCCTTTTGGGTAGGTAGGTTTATTGTAGGTAGCTAATGCAGAGTATATCTTAATATACTCTGGTTATAGTACACTTAGGTTTATTACATTTAGGTCGTATTATAATCATAGTATATCTTAATATACTCTGGTTATAGTACACTTAGGTTGTAATACACTTAGGTCGTATTATAATCGAGACCTTAGTTTAATGGTAAAATACGAGACTTTTAATCTTTGTTATATGGGTTCGATCCCCATAGGTCTTAAAATATAGACTAGTGTCCATGACCATGGTATATAAGGGTTCAATTAGCGCTTGTGCGTGCGCTTGTGCGTGCGTGCGTGCGTGCCATACTTCTGGCGACTTATTGCGGCTTACTTATTGCGGCATACTTCTGGCTACTTATTGCGGCTTACTTATTGCGGCTTACTTCTGGCTACTTATTGCGGCTTACTTATTGCGGCTTACTTATTGCTTTGGCTCCTTCTTTACCACTCCCTACTCCTTTGTGGCGCATGTGGCCTACGTAGTTCGCCATGGCTCCTAAAAAGTGGCACCTGTGCCATGGCATGTTTACACAGCCAAAGCATAAGAAAAGCAAGCCGGTGCCATGCCATGACTCCTTCCTTTGCTTTGCTTCTTTGCTTCTGTGGCGCATGTGCTACGCATAAAAAGAAGCAAAGAAGCATGCGAACTCCGTAGGGCCGGCTTCTGTGCCATGGCTCCTAAAAAGTGGCACCTGTGCCATGGCTCCTGTGGCTTCTGTGCATGCTCCTTGCTTTGGGTCCCTCGTGTGTGTAAACATCCATCCCTCCTTTACGAAGTATGGGGGGCACAAGCAAAAAAAAGCCAAAAAAAAGCATAAAAAAAGCAAAGCAATGCAATAAAATAAAAATAAAAAAAGCACAGAAGTTCCCCGTACAAGGTAAAGGAGGCGAACTCCGTAGAAGAAGGACCCCCATACTACGTAAGTAAGCCGCAATAAACAGTCATAGTTTAATGGTAAAACTTTCGTCTTCCAAACGAACTTTGTCGGTTCAAATCCGACTGACTGTAAAATATGTAGGGTTAGTATCCTAATGGTAAGGTACTTTTTTGTCAAGAAAGATTATATCGGTTCGACCCCGGTCTGGCCCGTCTGGTGCTTGCATGACCAATAAATAAAGCACCTAATGAATATAGGAAAAGTTGCTATAGGTAAAGCGAGATATTTGCTAAATATTGTGTTATACACCTGGATGTTCGAATCATCTCTTTTCCGTGGTCAAGCTTAAAGCGGCTTTTTTTATTAATTAAAAGAAATTTTTTTTCAATATAATGAATGTGTCAAGAGCATAGTTTAATGGTAGAATATGAAGCTTCAACCTTTATTGTCTCAGTTCAAATCTGAGTGCTCTTGTGTTAAAAAAGGCTAGATAAACTCAGGTTTAGTTAGGGTTCCTTAGCTTAATTGGTAAAGCATATTTTTGATAAGGATATGTTCGGAGTTCAAGTCTCTGAGGAATCAATTGTATGGCATGCATGCCATGCTGGCTGGCTTGGACTTACTTGCTTGCTTTGACTAGCATAGAAGTATGGTCTACTTTTTAGGGTCAAAAATCATCCCTACCTTGTCGAAGTCTTGCTTATGCTTTGTCTTGCAAGCCGACCCCCTCTCTACGAAGAAGGGCCCATACTTCCTACGTAGTTCGCCTCCAAAGGGAACTTCTGTGCGTAGCAATGGCTACTTTGGCTTCTGTGGCTTGCCATAATAAGAAAGAAAGTATAGGAGGCGTATGTGGCTCCCTCCGGCATGTTTACACAGCCATAATAAAAAAAGTAAAGGAGGCATGCTTTTTTTTTTAAGAAAAAGCCCTACGAAGTTCGCCATGGCTCCTTCCTTTGCTTTGCTTCTTCCTTTGCTTTGGCGAAGCCACGGCTAACTTCGTAGGGCCGGCGCATGTGCCATGGCTCCTTCCTTTGCTTTGCTTCTTTGCTTCTTTGCTTCGCCAGAAGCAAAGAAGCAAAGAAGCATGCGAACTCCGTAGGGCCGGCTTCTTTGGCTCCTGTGGCTTGCTCCGCACTTTGGCTCCTGTGGCCATGCCATGACTTTGTCAAAGCAAGCCAAAATAATAATAAAAAAAGCATAAAAAGAAGCAAAGCGGACTTCTGTGGCCGTGCCATGCCATGACTCCTGTGGCCATGCTTCGCAGATGCATGCTACGCCAGCAAAAAAAAAGCAAAGCAAGCCGGTGCCATGGCCATGCGATGACTTTGTCAAAGCAAGCCGGTGCCGTGGCTTCGCCAAAGCAATGCAAAAGAAAAGCAAAAAAATAAAATAATACTAGAAAATTGGCCGAGTGGTTTAAGGCGGCAAGCTTGAAACTTGTTTAATTATAAATAATTACATGGGTTCAAATCCCATATTTTCTGAAAAGAACTACTTTTAGTATATATTCTTGGGGTGCGTAGCTGCGTAGCTGTAGCAGCACTTTTTTTTATTAGAAGCTAGGGGCGGATGTTTACACACCCCTACGAAGTTCGCTCCTGTGGCATGTTTACACAGCCAATATAAAAAAGCAAAGAATGTCGGCTATACGGGTTAAAGTCAAGTGGTTAGACGCTTCTTTTGGGTAGAAGATCTGTTATGTTCGAATCATAATAACCCGATTAAGTGTACTGTTATTACACGGTACTATTAGTAATGTATGTGTATACGATATCAATAGTATATTTCTATATAAATAAAAAAGTATAGGAAAGTATATAAAGAAACTATTAGGGATACCTGGCTATATATTAAAGAGAGTTACCCTGGTATATGATAGGATATATTTTTTTCATGCCTTGACTAAGTCAAAGCAAGAAAAAAGGCGTGTGTTTAAGGTAGCCTAGCCATTTATATGGCTATAAAGTAGGCTCACTCTCACATGTAGTCCTACATCAGGTATAATTTTAAATTGTGAATAATGATGGTAGCCTAGCTAGATAAAATACAAACCAAAACTCTGGCTTTCTCTTCTCATTGCCATGGCTTTGCCAAAGCAGAGAAGTTAGCCTCCCACGTATTTATCTGTCGCTAGGCCTACTTAATTAATGGCTGCGCGCTACAAAGTAGCGCTACGAAGTGTGCGACCTCCAAGATACAGGGTATAATATGCCCTGTCTTTAGGAATCAAACATGCCTGACTTCCACATATACTCTTAGAGAAATTCAATAATAAACGAAGTGAATCGAAATATCTTAGTAACTTCAGGAAAAGAAATCAAACGAGATTCTATGATTAGTGTGAATGAAAGTAGAAAAGTCTAAAGTAAAACGGGCAAATCCTGTTGGAAGATAGGGGAACCTTCCTCTAAGACTAAATATAATATATAAGCGATAGCGTAAAAGTACGGTGAAGGAAAGGTTAGAAATAGTAGTTTTATAAGCAGCCTGAGTGAAATTTAAATAAAAATCCAAGGTGTACCTTTGGCATATTGCGACAGCGAGGCTGTTATCGACAATGAGATGAGATATCTCCAGGATTGTCCTATCCTGTTCCTATCTAGACATGCGTCCGAAGTAATTTGGGGGTCTGAAGCTCTAGAGACAATGGCTGCGGCTTAGGGAAAATGTAAACTATGGTAAACGAGAGTGAAGATATGGTTGAGGTTCCGTAAAAGGTGAGGATCGCAAGATCCTATTGAATAGGGGAATAGCCGTCTATGCAGGCGAATCAGGACCCACAGATATTCACGGAATATAGTATCTACCTAAGGTTTAATATAAATTGTGTCGATAGCGGAACGTGGTAAGCCCAATAATTTCTGTCTCAGTATTTATACTGGGCAGAGGCTGGATATATCGGGTAAAGAGCTTGTTACTCTCCGAAAAATGAAGGTATCGATTAGTGGGTATGGGAGAGACTAAAAAGCGAACGTCTTGCTGTAATGGTGAGGATAGAGTCATATGACTTACATTGAAAGATGGCAGACTTAGTTATCAGTGTCCTGACTTGATTACTTTGAAACGAAGATAGATAATATATCCAGCGTGGGGCAGAAAGCCCGATAGGGAATAAGCACATGTAGTATGGGTAGTGCACCCACGGATAATTTATCTTTACATAAAGGTGATATTAAGAAGGTGAATCCCTGAAAGAAAGAATCATACTTGTATGAATTTTTGTTTAAAGGGTCCCAGTATTTGTATGAAAGCGACAAGAGCACGTAAGTTGTATAGAAGAATACTGACAGGAGGCTCGAGCCGTGTGCGGTGAAAGTCGCACGCACGGTTCCGAGGGGGGAAAGGCTCGCGAGAGCCGGACCTACCCGGCAGTGCGACAAGAAGTGTCGATATATAATGTGGTGAGATTCCAATGGGTCAGTCCATTGACCCAACTCTACTTGGACATGCATGATAAGTAATTAATGTGTGTGAAGCTCCAAGGACAATGTACCAAAATACCCATGACTGATTAGCAATAATGAGTTATCGGTGGGCTAGAGTGACTACAACTATGATGAACGAAAGTGAATTTGCATTGAGGCTTCGTAAAAGGTGAATATTTAACCAGAGTAACTAGCAATAGGGGCGAAAGTTAAATGTTATTGTGATGGGAAATATTTCTTATGCTGGTATTTTCAATGGATCAAACGTCACACGGAGTAAAGCAAGCTATCTAAGGATGTAGGGTAAAGTGTATATCGATAAACTTGGTAAGCCCTGAGTTTTCAGCGTCATATATGTAATAATATATGGCGAAGAGGCGATTTATAAAGTGAAAGCGGAAAGAATCGTAACGAACTCAGGGTAGAAGAACGTATAAGAAGCGAATGCGGTCTAGTAATAGGACCGATAGGACACTGTGAATATATATATGAACGATGAAGGGGAATCGAACATTAAAAATAAACATATGATCCAATCCGAGAGGATGCTGACTTATATATTGTGATTATCATAACAATAAAGAACTTGGAATAAATGGAGTCAGCGTGGGATCACTAAATGGGTACATGTAGCATCGAGAAATTCGACGACAAAATTTATCACGGTTAAATATCTCCAAGAGAAAATTGTTGTTGCAACGTTAGAAGGAAATATGAAATAACTAACGAGCTAGAAACATCTCACCAGGAAAAATGGAAGGGGCGAGACGATCCCTTGCATGGATGTTTCGAGAATAATTGCACGAGCCGTGTGCGGTGAAAGTCGCACGCACGGTTCTAAGAGGGGGAAAATCCGAGAGGATCTACCTATCTCAATTGGGTCAGCGAGTTAATATTAGATGCGAGCAGAAATGCCCAGATAAACCAAATATGAAATAATGTTAAGACTGTTGGTTTAAAAATTTTAAAATAATAGTCGTGAGTATCTAAAATTAGACCCGAAGCCTAGTGATCTTACCATGGTCAGGATTATAAAAGTCCGAACGGGTAAAAAACAAAGATGAGTTCTTGTTATAGCCCAGGTAGAAGTAAACCTTCTGCTAAATACCATCAAATTGACGGGAAATCCCTAAAGCAATCTTAACTAACCTAATGTAGTAATATAATTAGGGGCGCAGGTAATGACTCGCGGTATAGTAAAATCCAGATTGATCGACGAAAGTCAATGGGTAATCCGCATCCAACCTCCACTTTGTGGAGAAAGGTTCATCGACTATAAGGTGGTTGGCTTTTTTATTCTCGAATAAAATGGCCTAAGATATAGTCAAGCCTCAATGGAAACATTGCAGGATAATATAGTTTTATTTATGTTATGGTTTTATTACTTTTTTTTTTTTGCTCCTGTGGCGCAAGTGGCCATGCATGCTTCTGGCGTAGCAAAGCAAGCCTTACGTAGTTCGCCATGGCTCCTTCCTTTGCTTTGCTTCGCCAGAAGCATGCACGGGCCGGCTTCTGTGCCATGGCCATGCCATGACTTCTGTGGCAAAGCCAAGAAGCAAGCCTTACGTAGTTCGCCATGGCTCCTGTGGCAAAGCCAAGAAGCAATGCCGTGCTCCGCAATAAAAAGCATAAAAAAAACAAAAAAAGCAAAAGAATCAATTGTAAAAATGAAAGATTTCGTACTAAGTAATGAGGTTAAAATTAAAAAGGCACTTTCAACTGTGAATGCTACAGCTGCCAGAAAAATAGCGGTTGTAGTTAAAAACATAAATACTAACGAGGAATCAAAGTATGATAGTTTAACTGAAGCAAGTAAAGCTCTTGGTGTATCAAAAGGTGCAGTAAGTCAAGCAATATTAAACAAAAGACTTATAAAAAAAACATATATTGTAACAAAATAAAAATATAAAACTATATTATCTGTTAAATGGATAGCTTAGGCTATTTAGGGAGAAAAGTCTCAGCTCTACCTATATAGGTAAAAGAGATAATCTGTATCGTTGTATAGATATCCGAAGAACTGTGGTAAGCAATGTGAAAGACAACACTGACTAGGATAGCTGGTAAGAAAATAGACTAAGCATCTGTTTAGGCCAGTAAGTAGAAGTGAACCTTCTGCTATAAACCATCAAATTGCGGGAAAGCCCTAAAACAATTTCAACCAAGCAGACGTGGCAACACAGTTTGTGGCACAGGTAATGACTCGTGGTATGGTAAAATCGAAATTGATAGACGTGAGTCAATGGGTAATCCGCAGCCAAGCACCTAATACCTTTTGACCCCCCAAGATAGGGTGTGCAGTTCATCGACTAGATGTTGGTTGGCTTTTTATTATCGAATAAAATGGCTTAAGATATAGTCAAGCCTCATCCGAGAGGATGCAGGACATTAAAAGTACTTTACTGTCTGTTAAATGGATAGTTTTAAACTATTTAGGGAGAAGGACCTCAGCTTTATCTTGTATAGATTAAAGAGGTCATATCTGTTTCTGCGAAACCTATATAAGTAGGTAATTGTGCGCCGTCTAATAATATACACGCTTGTTCCGTCACTCGGAACCAGATAATTTCCGTCATCTGTAAAGCATCGTACTTATCCTCGGTCATAAAGGGTGTCAACCTAGACCTTGTAAATCTGGTAACAGAGAGGGGAGTGTAGCATGTACGAAAAGCGGAGGGGCAGGATCTCAGAGTAAAGAGACTGCAAGAATCGACAACCTCTCCGCGAGCTAGGAGCTTCATGGTTTTAAGAAGAGAATGCGGGCTGATTGCTGAAGGAGCTGGACACAAAAAGTTGAATAGTCTTTGCTTTGGCTACGCCCCCCGTACCATGACTTCTTCCGTAGGCCGGCTTCTGTGCCATGGCATGTTTACACAGCCAAAGCAAAAAAAAAGTAAAGGAGGCACAAAACTATTGAACCTATATCTTACACCCCGGTGTATAATATTGAAATTTACTTGAACGCCAGTTTCGTATCAGGTTAGAAATTTGAGTTACCTTTCTAATCAGGAAATTGATACGACCCTATTGTGGAAAAAACAAGACAAGCATCTAAACCTAAAAAGTTCATGGACGTGTATTGGAGGATATATAGAACGCCCACCCATACCATACCACAGGAGCACGGTATGGCGTCGGACATCTAAATAGCCTCCTCATCCTCAACAAAAGGATGATTAGAATTCGGGAAGTCTCGTATTACGAGATCTCGGAGTCCTCATAGTAGCTATTACAGCGAAGGAGGGCAGCCTAACTCTCAAGGATAAAGATGATATGAACAGTCCATCCCTAATACGGCATAGGGAGGAAAACGATGTCACCTCAATTTCCTGCAGACCTTGACTATCCGTTAAGGATAGTAAATATAATCCTATCATAAGTAACATCCAGCGTACTTAAAGATTATATTCACATCTCTTCGTGAAGGCATAGAGTTAGGGGGAGAGCCGTATGCATTGAAAGATGCACGTACGGTTCGGAAGGGGGTTCACTATACTGGGTTCCTACCTTACCAAACTACATCATAGCAGGTACAGAACTGTGATCTCAGGCAACTACTGTTTTAATATTTTATCGGCTATGCTTTTTTATTGAAAGTTGTGAGCCGTATAAATATGAGATAAATTTGCATATATCGGGGGATCGTGATGATTTTATCGGTGAGTATTCGCACTCGGAAGGGCAATGATGAATATTGAATAATCGGACATAGTACGATAAGGTTACTGTAAAAGAAAGCAGCCTAATTGTCGAAGTGAACCTTCGGCTACAAACCATCAAATTGCGGGGACGCCCTAAAGCAATCTCAACCAAACGAAAGTGGCAACATATTTCGTGGCACAGGTAATGACTCGTGGTATGGTAAAATCGAGATTGATACATGTAAATGAATGGGTAATCCGCAGCCAAGCACCAAATACCTTTTATAGGGCCCCGTATAGGGTGTGCAGTTCATCGACTAGATGTTGGTTGGCTTTTTTATTTTTAGAATAAAATGGCTTAAGATATAGTCAAGCCTCATTCGAAAGAATGCAATGGCAATAAAGTAAACATAACCTCCAAGTTATTTAATACTAAGCATAGTACAAGAACCAAAACCTTAATTACAGATATTTAACCTTTATTATCCAAAAGTAGACTTAGGTTATTCTTATTACATAGCGGTAGGTTATGTTTAAATTACTTTATTGTCTAAATGGATAGTTCAAGAATTATTCAGGGAGAAGGACCTCACTAAGCACCGCACGCCATTGAATCATCAATGGCCTACGTAGTTCGCCATGACTTTGTCTCGTGCCATGGCTCCTGTGGCTTCGCCAAAAAAGCAAGGAGCACGAGCAAAAAAAGAGGTAGATTTGTGTATGTCTAAAGGGAAACAGCCCAGAGCAAACGTTAAGGTTCCAAAATTATTGTTAAGTGAAATTAAGGAAGTTTCTATCTAATACGATCAGGAAATTGGCTTAGAAGCGGCTCATTTTTTAAAGACCTGCAGAGAGATTTAGGAAATCTCTCAAGTGGGTAAAACTACCAAATTCTGGGGACACCCTAAAGCTTCTGGTACCAAGCTATTGCCGAAAGGCAATAAGTGGCTGAATTAGCTATTCAGGTATGGTAACAAGTCAGAAGATGATTGAAAGAGAAATGGGCAATCGCGGATCTAAATCAGAGGATATTTTCGACCTTAATAGGTTTAATATAACTTCTGTAAAAGAGCAACGAGTAGACGGTAGTTGATATAGAAGAGTAAAATCTTTTGTGTTTAAGGTGTACTCTAATGGGTTCCGAAAGGAATTATCAAGTCAGAATCCTTTTGTAGGAAAAAATAAACGTATCGCCTTTAATAGCTCCACAAGGTAGAGCCCCAGAGGTTTTCTACGAAGTCCTGCCTCTAATATAACCATAAGTCAAATATCTCTGCATAGCAGGGGTATTTCTGGTATTTCTGGTATTTCTAATACACCAACAAATTCTATTTCGCCTGGGTTTATACGTGGAGACATTGTGGATTTCCATGTTACAAAATATTCAGATATTGTTGAACAAATAATACCGTTTTTTTTAGTGCTGTTTTTATGCTTATGCTCCGCAAGGAGCATGCACATACGCCGGCCTACGGAAGGAGCCCCCCTAAAAGGTAAAGGAGGCAAAAAAAAAAAATATCCTGTATTAGGTGTTAAAAAGGCAAATTTCTATTTTAAATTGGTAGCTGCTCTAATTGAAAAAAAAGAGCATTTAACGTTGGAAGGGTTAGAAAAAATTAAAGAAATAAAATCCAGAATGAATGCATCTAGGGATAGAGCCTCTTAGGCTACTCCTTACTCCATCCCCAGGAGTTGGATAATTATCCTAATATATTATATAATTCGGCATCCATCTGCCACTTTATCCACATGTGGATAGCTGAATATAGGATGATTAGTTTATTTTTTTCTTATGATCAATCTGATGGCTATGCGTAACAGAGCACTGGTTTAGTAATTATTTAATTACTTTGATAGTTGCACCGAAAATTCAACGGATCTAAACAATATACCGACACTTTGTCCATTAAATATACTATTGAAATAGTATATTTAATGGGGTAGCAGAACGTTGGGTAAATCTAGACTATTCTTTTTAAGAACATTAGTTGTATAGAGATTCCATAATAATTTAGCATCTGTTTTACAAAAACTCGCACACACACTCGTATAGGGTAGTGGAGTACAAGTACAGTTGTTGTGTTAAAGAGGTTTCTTTAATGATAACCCAAGTGAGAATGCTGACATGAGTAACGAAAAGGGGGTACCCTAACAAACTAGGTTGTTTTTTTTCTACACAAACCCAAAATAATTTGGCGGTTAGCTAAAGCTAGTCAAGAAGAATAACGTAAAAAAAAGCAGTCCCCCCGCCTAAAGCTTATGGTTTTTATAAAGTAACGGCCTCTAAGTTTATCTGTCTTTTTGCTTTAGAAGTGAAGCATTGCAAAGCACCTAAGGGTTACAACGATGAGCAAAACTTGGTTACAAAGTAACAACCTACTGCATAACAGTGAAGTAGGTTCAGGAAAAACTTGAACCATCACCATATATTATGAGCGTTTATTTTCATGCACACTGGTGTAATCAGACCGTCATTTTTCACCTGCCGTTTATTACTACTGACATTGATATGCTTTGACCCATGCTTTTTTATTCAAGAAGTATGGCCATGGCATAGCATACGAAGTAGTGGATAGGCGGCCTACTCCTTGCTTTGACTCAGGCTACTGCTAGTCTACCGACTAGCATAGTAAAGCAGACTTTTTAAGGATGGGATGCATGAATAAATGATATAAGTTTAAACTAGACTACCCCTCCCCCCCTTCACCCCCCCTGCATCTGCATAGCCCCCCCCCCCCTCTAAGAGGGGGGGGCTACGCATATGCATATGCAGGGGGGAGCTTTTAATTATTAGTAATAATATGTTAAAGGAAGGGCCCCCCATAGGGGAGGGGTGGAACACTCCTTTGCTACGCACGGGGGGATTTTCTACTATTGTCTAACCTAGACTATAATACCTCAGCTTTTAAATATAAGTAATCATTACTTAATATGTTCTAAATTAGGCTATATTTAGCTTAATAAGACATATTAATAATAATTACTGAAGAGGGGGGATGGACGGTATCCCCCCCCCTTTCAAACCGTACCTAAAAACTACCACAAGTAAGCTAGTAGAGAATACGAAGGCGTTTGAGTGAACAATCTTTAAGGAACTCGGCAAACTAACTACCGTAACTTCGGGATAAGGAGAGCCATTCCTCCTAAATAATATTAGGTAAAGAATAGGAAGCATGGAATAGTGTTGTACGACTGTTGTGCGCCGTTTAACTATATATACGCCCGTATGTAAGTAGGGATAAGAAATAATAATTAAGAAGATTATTCTTATTCACCTTATATACCAGAATGTTTCCGTCATCTGTAAAGCATTGTACTTATCCTCGACTATAAAGGGTGTCAACCTAGGTCTTGTAAACCTCGTAAGAGGGAGGGGAGTGTAGCATGTACAAAAAGCAAGAGGAAGGATCCTGAGGATGCGGGGACTTAAGAAATGACAACCTCCTTGCGAGCTAAAGATTACATGGCTTAATGAAGAAAAGTTTTGGTCCGGATTGTGCACCGGGTTGGATAGAATGGTTTAATGGATCATTCATGCGCATCAACAAGCCAATTGAGGATACCTTTGTCTATTGAACAGTGAGACATTGGAGGAAATTTTTCTCAGCCAAGTAACAGAGTGAATACTTAAAACTACGATCATCAAATCGATGAAAGTGAAAGCCTAAATAATCATAAAGACGTATATATAGGAACTCGGGAAATCTTTAGACAGTATTCTGTCACACCTTCAATCCAATCTGGATTGTCGACTATTTATATAAGCATTATGTGGGCACACTCCGTACTCCGTAGGGACAAAAAATTACATTAATTTGAACAATAGTCGAATAATCGAAAGAAAGAAGATACTCATAATTTTAAATTATGATAGAGATCTCGGAAACTCCATAGTAGTTGAATGAAGATACATTCAATGAAGGGGGTTAGCCTGAAAATAAATTAGTACACAAACTTACTACAGCATGGAGCAGGACTTCTAAGTCCTTGATCTGCTCATCTATCTGTGGTCAGTCACTGGTACACAACCAAATCAGTGTCTCTTGTTTCCCTCAACTTCAAATAGGGCTTGCTACGCAGGGTAAATGAGAGATAAATTCCTGCAGGATTCGCTAATTCTTCGCGCTGATTTTCAGGGGGAGAGCCGTATGCAGTGAAAGTTGCACGTACGGTTCGGACGGGGGGTTCACTGATATGAGCTATGGTCTAATACTCCATACTTAAATCGTAACTGGGTTCCTACCCTACTAATTAAAACAAAGCACTCTGCAGTAAGATAATAAATCAAAGTATTGAGTGTGATTTCTGCCCGATGTCGGCTGGTTAACGGATTTTCTAAGTTGACTAATATAAGCTTGGTTTTGAAGGAAACCCCGATCAATGGCGGCCTTACCTGCTTTAAGATGTAGGATATCTTATGCGTGGGTTAAACTATCAAACTCCGGGGACGCCCTAAAGCTTCTGGTACTAAGCCATATATGAAAATATATGAGTGGCTGAACTAATTACTCAGATATAGTAACAAGTCAGAAGATGATCGAAAGATAAATGGGTTATCGCGGATCTAAGTCAGCAACAGGTTTAAATAAACCCACAAGCCAAATAAAACCTGGAGCTGTAAAAGAGCAACGAGTAGACGGTAGTTGATGCATTAATTCCAGATATGGCTTGATTCCTGCGCTACAAAGTGTGGAGTCAAGTAATGCATTTAAGGTGTACTCTAATGGGCTTCAAAAGAAGTTATCAAATAAAAGTCCTTTCTAACCAAAAAAGATTTTATACAAATTATGATTCTAACCGGAGGGGAGGGGAGGCCTTGCTCCCCTCCGGCTCCCTTGATTTATAACAGGGGCGGTCCCGTGTAAACATCCGCCCCTCTTAGAATCAACTTTTAATACATTTATTCAACCGCGTTCAGTAAGTATAAATAAATTTTTGTAGGATAAATTTTATCAGCCATGATAAGGGTCCTAAGGTAGCGGAATACCCTGGCCGTTAAATGCGGTCTTGCATGAATAGATAAATCGAGCCTAGGAAACTGGATTTTTGTGCAATAAAGAGGCAAACTCCGGGGACACCCTAAAGCTTCTGGTACCAAGCTATAGTTGAAAAACTATATGTGGCTGAACTAATTATTCAGGTTTTGGTTAGGTTATTTAATAAATAACCTAAACAATAAGGTAACAAGTCAGAAGATGAGTGAAAACGAAATGGGTTATCGCGGATCTAAGTCAGATAATATATCTGTAAAAGAGCAACGAGCGGATGCTTCTTCGTAGATTATACTAATATAAGTAAAAATAAGTATTAATTTACGTAAGGTGCGCTCTAGTCGCCACGAAAGTGGTTCTTAAGCCAAATACAAGTAATTTAAGATTAAAGATATCATAATAACCTGGCCTAAAGATAGTATCAATGGCAAAATTATGAAACGGAATGATTTAACGATACAACAGCTGTCTCAAAGATTGGCTCAGTGAAATTGGAATAGCAGTATATTTGTACACCTTCTAAAGAACCACTTAGAAGGGTTGCTGCGTTGGTGAAAACCCAACTCTATAGTTTTAGGCTTTTTTTTTCTAATAATTTTAATCTTTTATTTATATTTTTTATTCCTTATTACATCTTTGCACACCCCCTGTATGTTGACTACGCGTAATTTATTTAGAGCCAGGGGGATAGGATTAATTATACTTTACATAAATTAAGGTTAGGGCGACTCAGTTTTGTAAAGGATTGTTCTGGTAAACTATGAACAATTTTGGGATCATTTGTTTATGTAGCTTCGCATTATGCGAAGTATGCAAATGTCTCTAAAGTCCTACTTATATAACTTCTTTATTGATTGGAGGTACCCGTACTAGTCTAAAGACAGCCAATATTAGTGTGTTGGTCGGGCCCAGGAAAGGCTGACACCCTAACTCCAGGATAGAGCTTCCCTTAAAGTATGATTCATATAAGCTGAAAAGAGGTATATACATACATACATATATATTTAAAGTCAGAAACTCAATAAACACACTAAATTTTTATACTCGTTTTAACTGCCCTTGCTGCCAGGTAGCAGCACAGGAGAGATTATACAAATGAAGCAATGCCTCATTATCTAACGGTTTCTTATTCCATCCAGAGAAGAAGTTCTTTTCTGGATCTTCTGGTGCCCCGCAGAACCAGCAAGTGATAGATCAGGCTTCAATACAAAAAGATAAAATGAATATGTTTTATCAATGATTTGTGGGATTTTCAGATGGAGAGTCTAATTTTAGTATAATACCTAAATTAGGGGACCCAAATGGTACTAAAATTAATAGATTTAGTTTTAGATTTACCATTAAGTTACACATAGATGATAAGAATGTCTTAGTTTATGTGCAGAATGCTTTAGGTATAGGAATTGTTAATGAAGAAAGTGAAGAATGTAAATTTGTGGTTTCCAATATTGAAGGGATAAAATCTTTAATTACTATTTTTGATCAAAATAATTTGAATACTACAAAGTATTTGGATTATATGGACTTTAGAGAAGCTTTTAACCTGTATCAAGCTAGAGATGGTTTGGTATCAGATGAATTAAAAGATAAGATATTAAATTTAAAGAATAGTATGAATTCCAATCGTCGTAACTTTAATATGCCCTCAAATCACATAAAAATAACTGCTTACTGGTTACTGGGTTTAATCGAGGGTGAAGGTTCTTTCCAGTTATGGAGAAGTGACCTGGTTCCTGTTTTTTCAATTGTTTTAACTGAAGATCAAAAACCTGTATTAGTAAAAATAAGAGAATTTCTTTTAGGTAACTTAGGCTTTGATGTTAATTCTATTTTTAGAATAGAGAATACCGACGCCATGGCCATTAAAAAAAAAGCTAGAAATAACAGTAAAGGTAGTGTATTATTTATTATTAAAGATATTCGTATTTTACATAGTTATTTTATACCATTTTTAGCAAGTGGTTTCTTAGCTAAAAAAAAAGCCTTTTTACCCACTGAAGGGTATGTTTACACACCCAGTAAAAAAGGTTTGGATTTTTTAGATTTTAAACTTATATGCCAGTTAGTTTACTACGGCGTACACAAAGAATATTCAATAAAACCGTTATTACTAAAATTGTCTCGTAGCATGAATAATTTTAGACTAACAAACTATTCAAACCAGATACCAGCAGAGTTTATAACTAAAGATGAGAGAGATCTTCTTTTGAAGACTCCTCCTTTAGTTGAACATTTATGAGACGGACGTCTTAGAAGGATAGATACTAAAAAAATCCTTTATCAACATGAGACGAGTATTTATATTGTCTTAAACCCTAATGGGGAAGAAGTTAAATTTTTAACTATTTCAGATACTGCAGCGTATGTGGGCTCTAATATTAAAACCATTAGCAAACACTTAGATGTAGAATATCCTTCTCCTCTGGATCAAGATAAGACAACTTATACTACAATGGTTAAAGGCCATAAAATAAAACGAATAAAAGTATACATAAAAGATTAAAGAAGAATACAAGTACGCTAAATGAAAGGATAGAAACTGAAGGAAGGATACAACCGAACAGTTTATTTCGCTATAGAAAACAAAAGGTGAAAACTGGTTAATGACATCCTTGTTAAAGACCGTCGGCAGTTGTATATGTCGCTACAGACTGGTTCGCCGGGGCTGGACTGAGATGTCCGTCCGAATGTACAGTCGGATTTTGTAACGAGTGTGATATCGTAGGGAGGCAGGATAATCAGCTACACACAGCAGGTTACCACTTGTACAGTGGGCGTAACTCCTTGATGGTCAAACCATCTTAAGTTAATCAAAATTGGCAGATACTGCTTACCTCTAGTTAGACGAGAGTGCGACTAGTCAAGTGCTGAATAACAATGTGGTGAAAGCCCACCAAATAACCCATTATTTGAGCTCATACGGCATGCATTTGAAGTAATTCTTGTGTGTGAAGCCCGTTAAATTAACAGTAAGTTATTTACTGTCCAACCTATCCACCTAAACTCGAGCTATAGGTGGGTAAATAGGCTGGTGAGCTAGACTACTAAGGATAGTTAACGCGAATTCACAGCAGAAGCGTATACCTAGGTATTGAGAAAAAAAATATTAGTTGATTGTAAAAAAGAGTTCTCGTTCTTTTTTTTATGGGTCTATATATCAACGTACGTATAGTGAAATCCTAAGGTAGTTATTAAGGTGTTATTCAGTAAACTAGGTAAGCCCAATATTGCCCATCTCTTGCGAGGCTTAAATCAAAAGGTTAGGAAGTAAGATGGAAGTTTAGTCGCAAGGCTAAATATACAATAGTGGGTAAAGGATGTTCTAAAAAGCGAATGTCATCTAGTAATAAGATGAATAAGATATGCCCTAAACTATGTGTAAAGTTTGTTACTTATAGTTTGGAGTAATGATCTAATTCGAAAGAATGCTGACTTAGAGCAGGCGTTAAGTAGTTTATATATATATATAAATGTTAGATTTAATGCTCGAGCCGTATGCGATGAAAGTTGCACGTACGGTTCCACGAGGGGGAGATCTTAGTAATAAGACGACCTATCTCAACAGACCCTATGCAGCTTTACTGTTACTAGCAATTGGATATGATATTGTACGATTTTTAGAGAATAAGGTAGAAAGTGAGGTCCAAAATTGAAACACCTTTATTTACATAATCATATTGGTAGACGTGATAAATGTTCTGCCTGGACTATGAGGGCGGGCTTTTGGTAAAACAAACCAGTCCAATTTTTCAGGTATCGCATGTCTACGTCAAAGTATATGGCGTTAACCTTGTAATGAGGTGATGTTAAATAGGGTAGAAACTAACCTCCACTCTCCATAAATACAATGATTCACCCTAAGATGGGGACTATTGCTAGGAGGCAGTTTATGCGGGGCACAGATCCCATAAAAAGTACCTGGGTGTATCCAAAGTTAATTTGGTAAAATTGTCGTAATTTTAATATATTAAGACAGGGGCCCGCAAAAAATATACTTTACTACTCTGCGAATGAAATAGCCAACTATTTAATTAGGGTAGCGAACTTCTAACAAGGTAGTGAAATTTGGTATATTTGGCTTTAATTTTTTTAGTTTGTTATTTGGTATAGCTTAAGCTATAACCAATCCAGCTACATATCTAATTAAGTTAGAACTAACATTTTTAAATCAAGTAAGATTTTAACTATATGGAAAATAGATGTAATTAAACCATTAGATTTCTGATCCATGCATACTTGTCTTACCTTCCTTATAAGGGTGGCAAGAGAAGTATGCATTCCGGCTTTACTTTTTAATGTTTTTAGTTATATTATTAATTATGCTGTTCAAATACTTTAGAGGGGATGCAAGGTGCTGCTGTGCAATAAACAACCTAATTAGATTTGTTTGTATCACAGCACTGCTAAATACTCCTTCATTTATGTGAATAGTTAAGAACACTAATAATATAATTATGTTTATTACTTGTCAAGTTTAATGGCTTAATCTTGCTTTACTGTTTGACTTACACGTCTATCAGTCGCGTAAGCGGGGCATATGATCACAAGATGCAGAAAGGAAAGGTCTTGGATTTTTGAAAAAGCTACGCTAGGGATTTTTGTCCTCCAATGTTATACACATCTCCATACCATGCCTACTTCTTGCTTATGCTTTGGCTTATGCTCCTTTGCTTCTGTGGCTTGCTACCTAGGCCAATAGATGCAAAGGAGTGTAAACTCCCCTCATACTTCGTAAAGGAGGGACCCACTGCAAGCAAGTCAAAGCAATAAGTATGGAGTTGTGATGAATTTATTGGTAAAAAAGTTGGGTCAATTTCAAGAAAGACTATTTGGTAATTAAAAAAAGTTAACTTGAAGCGTAATTTACTAGCTGCCATGGCTCCTGTGGCTTCGCCAAAAAAGCAAGAAAAAATATCTAGCATGAACCTTTTTTCTAGTACTAAAAAAAAAGGCGGGAGCTAATATTAGCGGATATAAAAGTAAAAGCGTTCAACGACTACGTAATTGGATATAACCTTTATCCTTTTAACCCCAACATTACTTTTCTTTTTTATATAAAGTTTACCTCCGGTATTATATTTAAATATTTTATTGGCTAATAATAATTAATACATTCGTGCCTTACTTGCAGCATGCTTTTGCTTGCTTAACCTTGTATGCAGCAAGGAGAGTAACATGCCTTGCTCTACAAGGTAGGGCATGACATATATTAATGAAATAGACTCAACCCTCATCCTAATTTCATTATGGTGAGACGTTAGAACTTAAAGGTTGAGCTTAGGGTATTCATCCAAACCCGGTGCATATGGAATTAGCGCATACCATACTTCTTGTAGCTTCCCTAATTCCATTAGCCAGCACTAGGTATAAAAAAAGCCCCAAAAACCACCAAAATTATGCGTAATAGTAGGTTGGATATTACTATTGATGGACTACGACTACAAAAAGTTACCGCTCTACCTGGTATACCTTCCTCCGGGAAGACTCTTTCCTCCGGTCCGGATATTTACAAGCTTTCTTTAGAAAAAGCCAAAGAAAAAGAGGTATTATCCAAGGCAGACTTGCCTTGCGTACCTTGTAATAGCAATAAAAAAGAAGCTACTTCTTTTTTATTTAATACCAAAAGCCAAAAATTGATACTTAAACCTTTTAAACATATATATAGTGATACAGGTCCAACTAGACATTATACACCCGCAACTCAAGAATGACTTAACAGTATCTATTGTTTCAATAAAAATACTATTAAGTCTATACCATCTGCGGATAAAAATATTCTGCGTTTATTGAAAAGTTATTCTAATATGGAATTTAATCTTAATGGCTTTAAAGTTAAGGAGGGTGCAAATCCAAATCCAAATGCCCCTACGGAGTCTAGCTACCTGGCAGATTTAAAGGGCACCTGGAGTCAAAGCAACTTATATAATAAATTATCTGCCAATAAAGCATTTGTAGGGTTAAGTGCCTTTAAGCATACTAACCGTACACTGAGTATAACATATCATGTTTATAACCCTAGAATAATGTCCTTGTCTAGAAAATTAAGAGAAATTCATATGAGCTTGTATTATCCTAATAAATTATGTTCGCTATTATCTATAAATATGGATAGAAGTGGTCAAGAAGTTAGGACTTATAACAGACCTTTTACTCTGGGTGAGTATTTACACTTACCTAATCATTATGAAGAATGGTATTTGGCTTATTTACTATATTTTGTGGATAAATTGAACCGATACTATAGCAATATAAATACATGGTATGAAACTTTGACCAGTTTAATTGCCAAAAATATATTGAATGACCATGAAAAACATTTCTTTTTTAATAAAATTGCGAATCTTTATACTTTCAAATATCCAGATTATAAGTTTTATATGTATAAATGCTATTGAAAATATACTCAAAATTTATATAAACATAGATTATTGTTTAAGTTAAACCAAGTTAAGTCTAATAATGTATTTTTAAAAAATCTTCTTGAGTTAGTTAAGAATATGTACAATAAAACTATCGAATTTAACCTCGTGAATTTAAAAAAAATGCATTTGAATAGTGATATTTTTACGCAAGCTGTTTCTTTAAAATTAAGAAATAGAGAGAATAAACTATACAAGGTTTTAAAAGCCTCTTTAAGAAGAGTAAAAATACAGAACGCCAGAGTCAGAAGGTTAATTAAAGAGAAAAACGCTAATTACATTGAAAATATAATACGTAATGATAGTATTAACTCTATGTTTTTTTCAGCACAAGCACAAGCACAAGCTCAAGCACAAGATGGCCTACTACGTAGCCGGGATCCTTTAAATAATTTATTACTAAATATTTTCCCTTGACGTGAAGAGGTCAAATTAGCTTGAGATATACCTTGATATTACCATTGACGTAATTATTTAGACCTATTTAACTCTAAAAAGTCTCAGACTGTGGATAGTTATAGCTCGTGAGATAATTATGTCTTTTCGGCTTTAAAACACCGAAAAATGGCAGGTATTAGGGTAGAAGCTAAGGGTAGATTAACCAGACGATTTACTGCATCTAGATCTGTTTTTAAAATGAAATGAATAGGTGGTTTAAAAAATGTGGATTCTTCATTTAGAGGATTATCTACTATAATGTTAAGAGGTCATGTTAAATCTAATATACAATACACTCTATTAAACTCTAGTAATAGAGTTGGAGCTTATGGTGTTAAGGGTTGAGTAAGTAATAAATAATTTAAGTTTTTCTTATGCTTATGCTCCAATGGCTCAAGCTGTGGTTCCTTTGGCTTGCCATGACTTCTTCCTTTGCTTTTTTTTGCTTTGGCGGAGCCATGGCACAGCAGCCACAGAAGCCACGGCACGGGTCGGCAAATGCCAGTAGCATGCAATGGGCCATAAGAAGAAAGAAATAGAAAAGCATGCAAGAAGTGAAGTGCCACAATAAAGTGAGGAAGCAAGCACTTGTGGCACTTGCACTTGCAAGCAAGAGATATATTGCCTATAAAGTTTTCACAAATATCGCGTTGCCTTTATATAAAAGAAAAGTAATTAAGAAATAGTCTGAACCATCTTGCGAAAGATGGATATAGAGAATAATTCTCTTTTAACAAAATTGAACAGGCTAATTGCGCCAGGAAGTACAAATTGAGTGCGCAGTTTGGCACCTCGATGTCGGCTTAACTTATCCACATGAACGCAGGAATCATGAAGGGTTCGACTGTTCGTCGATTAAAAAGTTACACGAGCTGGGTTAAATACGTCGTAAGACAGTATGGTTTCTATCTTCTAGAGGAAATTAGAATAAAATAAGGCTAGTCCCCTCGTACGAAAGGAGCTGGGCATGTTAACCTCTGGTTTACCTGTTGTTTATGAGCCCAATATTAATTTAAGTATAAATTTTTTTATACAGGGATGTTACTTTCACAAAGTAAATAATAAAATAACATAGGCACGGCAGGAACGCTATGTTAACTAAAATAAGTGCTGAATGCATCTAGGCACGAAATTTTCTTTAAGATATTCTGGAAAAATACGTAGTTTAACACTACGATTTTGCAATAATCTAATATTAAACCTATTAGGTTTATTGTAATTAATAGGCTTTAGCTGAAAGAATTTAAATGTTTTTAGGCATAAAGTACTAATTCTATATACAACTAAATAGCTAGGATATCTATATGATCGGTATATATAAACAAATACATTAAATTTTTTAATGTGAACAATGTTGCCTATTTCTCCTCCTTGCTTGGCTGTGTAAACATGCCACAGAAGCAGAAGTATAGGTAGGTAGGTAGGGGTCCTACTTCCATACTTCTTGCTACTTGCTACTGTGGCCTACAAAGTAGCCATGACTTCGTCTGCTTTGGGATGTTTACACACCCCCATGCCATGGCTGCTGTGGCCGTGCCATGACTTCTGTGGCTTCTGTGCCATGGCCATGCCATGCCATGACTTCTGTGGCTTCTGTGCATGCTCCTTGCTTTGGGGGACCCAAGGCACAAGCATAAAAAAAGCAAAGCAAGCCAAAGCATAAAAAAAGCAGATGCATGCTACGCCGATGCCATGGCTCCTGTGGCGTATGTGCTCCTGTGCCATGGCCATGCGATGACTTTGTCTTGCGGAGCACGAGCAAGCCAAAGCAAAATAAAAACAGCAAAAAAAAAAAAAGCCAGGAGAGTAAACCTCCCTCGAGGGACCCTAAAAGGTAAAGGAGGCGAACAAGGTAGAGCAGATGCCATGACTTCTGTGGCTCCTGTGGCTCCTTTGGCTCCTTTGGCCATGCCATGACTTCTGTGGCAAAGCCAAGAAGCAAGCCATAAGAAGAAAAGCAAAAAAACAACAAAGGAGGGGGCCATGACTTCTGCGGCTTCTTTGGCTTGCACCTTGCTGCGCATAAGCCATAAGAAAAGTAAGTCAAAGGCAGATGCCATGCCATGGCTCCTGTGGCTTCTGTGCATGCTCCGCCTTTTGGCCGTGCATGCCATGACTCCTGTGGCTTCTGTGCTCCGCATAAAAAAAGCAAAGCAAGCCATTAAAAAAAGCAAAGAAGTAGGCCCATGCTGCGTAAGACAAAGTAGACATGACCATGCTCCGTAAGTCAAAGGCAGATGCCTACCTTGTAGGCCCATGCTGCGTAAGACAAAGTAGAGATGACCATGCTCCGTAAGTCAAAGGCAGATGCCTACCTTGTAGGCCCATGCTGCGTAAGACAAAGTAGAGATGACCATGCTCCGTAAGTCAAAGGCAGATGCCTACCTTGTAGGCCATGCTGCGTAAGACAAAGTAGAGATGACCATGCTCCGTAAGTCAAAGCAAGCAATATTTTTGCTTCTAATCGTAATAATGTGATAATATAATCATATTAATATTTAAAATAGTGTGGTACTAGATTAGGTATTAGGGCTACACTATTTTATAACATCCAAGCTTGCTTGCTTGCTTGCTTGCTTGCTTGCTTGTTTGCTTGCAAGAAACCCTCCTCTAGCTACTGCTACTGCTACTGCTACTGCTACTGCTACTGCTACTGCTACTACTACTGCTACTGCTACTGCTACGCACCCAGAGGAGGGGGCTAGTTGTATGTCCGGTTAGCATAAAAGTAATGTTGTTGATTTGTAACCAATAGAAACAAGTGCGATACTTGTACTGGACTAGATTTCATTCTTATTGGGCAGGCTTTATTTCCTCCTTTTGGAAAAAAATGGCCGACCCCCTCTCTCATGCAGTGGCTCGGCTCCTCTGGCGTATGTGCCATGGCTCCTTCCTTTGCTTTGGCTTGCTTCTTGGCTTTGCCACAGAAGTCGGCCTTCGGAAGCATGGCCACGGCTAACTTCTGTGCTTTGGCGTAGCCGACCTTCGGAGGCAAGGGGCCGGCTTCTGTGCCCCCATACTTCGTAAAGGAGCACATACGCCACAGAAGCCATGGCGGACTACGTAGGGGAGGGGGTTAGCCACTGAACAGAAGTATTTAGCATACTTCGTTAGCAAAAGCTTGAAAATTGGTTAACAGATATTCGTATGAATATCTGGTTAACCAATAGAAACTAGTGCGATACTTATACTGGACTGGTGGGTTTTTTTTGGAATATAGTAAAATAGGTTAACACATATTAGTAATAATATGTGTTAACTTACTGCCACCGAAAAAGAAAAAAGTAGGTGTTTTTACTTTAGGCCTTATAGTCAAGTAGGTAAAGACATAATGTTTTCATCATTATATGCGAGGGTTCGAACCCCTCTGAGGCTATAAAAACCTAAAAAAGCACGCACGCGGATTGATGTAATTAGTAACATAACTGGCTCATGACCAGGATATATAGGTGCAAGGCCTTTACCCGCACTTTATGTTATATAAGGTTATAGCTTAATTGGTAAAGCAAGCTGCTCATGACAGCTTAGATGAGTGTTCAAATCACTCTGGCCTTAACGAACTTTTTTTTTGTATTTTCCTAATTCATAAAGGGTATAATCCGAGTGCTGGAATTGGTAGACAGGATAATCTTAAGATTTATTGATATAATATCGTGAACGTTCAAGTCGTTTTTCGGATAAAATAATCCTTTGGAGATACAAATCATAGATAATTAATAGGTAAAATATATTTATTTTTACCTTATATAGACTAAATATTATTTAAGGGGATATAGTTCAATTGGTAAAACTGCGATTTTGCATATCGTTATTTCAGGTTCGATTCCTGATGTCTCCATAGGTTAGAATCCATGCTCCTTTGCTTCTTTTTATGGCTTGCTTTGCCATGGCTCCTGTGGCATGCAATGGCCACATACTTTACCTTGTATGGGCCCTACCTTGTTCGCCTCCTTTACCTTTTAGGGCCGGCCATGTTTACACAGCCAAAGCAAAGGAAGAAGCAAAGGAGCATAAGCAAGAAAAAAGCGTAAATAAATAATTAAGGTTTGTTTGTTTTGTTTGATAAACCTTAACCAGAGAAATAAGGTTAAGGTGTCGAAACCTTAATACTTTATCAGGTGTCGAAACCTTAACCAGAGAAATAATTAAGGTTGATAAACCTTAACCAGAGAAATAAGGTTAAGGTGTCGAAACCTTAACTAGAGAAAGAATTAAGGTTGATAAACCTTAACCAGAGAAAGAAGGTTAAGGTGTCGAAACTATAGAAAGAATTAAAATTTGGCTACTGAGGGTAATAAGCTCGAGAAGCTCAATTGGTTGAGCGGAACTCTGAAGATGTTTAGGTTGTAAGTTCGAATCTTATCTGGAGCAATAAAGGTAGTGATGGAATTGGTAGACATGAATAGTTTAGGACTATTTGATTTAGAATCTTATCCGTTCAAGTCGGATTTACCTTATTTTAAGTATATATATTTAAGATAAATAATAAATTTATTACAACTAGTGTAATTAGCCCCAGGAATTGTATTTGCCGCACTTCACTTCTTTTCTTTTCGTTACGTATCGTTTCGTTTCGTGTGGTGTCGTGTCGTCTCGTCTCGTCTCGTCTCGTTTCGTGTGGTGTCGTCTCGTCTCGTTTCGTGTATAATCAGACTACTGCTATAATAGTAATACTACACTACTTTGTGTCTAATCAATTAGTCTTTAGTCTTTAGTCTCGTGTTATTATAGTACGTAGGTACTAAGTCAAACAACAGTTTTAGTCTTTAGTCTTTAGTCTCGTGTGTTATTTGACTAATACTAATACAACAGTTTTAGTCAAACTCGAAAAAAAATATTTTATAAAATTCTCGTGTGTTATAGTTCGTACGTAGGTACTAAGTCAAACAACAGTTTTATTTTACTTTAGTCTTTAGTCTCGTGTGTTATAGTACGTTCTACGTACTAAGTAAAACTAATACTAATACAACAGTTTTATAAAACTTTAGTCTCGTGTGTTATAGTAGGTACGTACTATAACAACGGTTTTATAAAACTTTAGTCTTTAGTCTCGTGTGTTATAGTACGTTCTACGTACTACTAATACTAATACAACAGTTTTAGTCAAACTTTAGTCTCGTGTGTTATTATAGTACGTAGGTACTAAGTCAAACAACAGTTATATAAAACTTTAGTCTTTAGTCTCGTGTGTTATAGTAGGTACTAAGTCAAACAACAGTTTTAGTCTTTAGTCTTTAGTCTTTAGTCTTTAGTCTCGTGTGTTATAGTAGGTACTATAATAACAACAGTTTTAGTCTTTAGTCTTTAGTCTTTAGTCTCGTGTGTTATAGTACGTTCTAAGTCAAACTAATACTAATACAACAGTTTTATAAAACTTTAGTCTCGTGTGTTATTATAGTACGTAGGTACTAAGTCAAACAACAGTTTTATAAAACTTTAGTCTTTAGTCTCGTGTGTTATAGTACTAATACTAATACGTACTACTAATAAGTCAAACAACAGTTTTAGTCTCGAAAAACCTGATTTTATTCAAATTCTCGTGTGTTATACGTACTATAATAACAACAGTTTTATTTTACTCGAAAAAAAAAGATTTTAGTCAAATTCTCGTGTGTTATACTACGTCAAACAACAGTTTTAGTCTTTAGTCTTTAGTCTTTAGTCTCGTGTGTTATTATAGTACGTAGGTACGTACTATAACAACAGTTTTAGTCTTTAGTCTTTAGTCTTTAGTCTCGAAAAAAAATAATTTAGTCTCGTCTCGTCTCGTGTATAATCAGACGACTGCTATAATAGTAATACTACACTACTTTGTGTCAAATCAATTAGACTTTAGGTTTAAGCTACAACAGTTTTATAAAACTTTAGTCTAGAAAAAAAGATTTTAGTCTCTGTTATAGTACTAATACGTACTTATTAGTAGTACTACAACAGTTTTATATAACTTTAGTCTCGAAAAAACATATTTTAGTCAAATTCTCGTGTGTTATTATAGTAAGTCAAACAACAGTTTTAGTCTTTAGTATTTAGTCTTTAGTCTAGAAAAAAAGATTTTAGTCTCTGTTATTATTTTACTTACTATAACGTACTTATATAACAACAGTTTTAGTCTTTAGTCTTTAGTCTAGAAAAAAAGATTTTAGTCTCATGTGTTATTTGACTTACTATAATTATAATACATTAAAGTTCGCCTACGTAGTAGACCATGCTTCGTAAGTCAAACCAGATGCCTACCTTGTAGGCCATGTTATGACTCCTATGGCCATTACATGACCATGCTTCGTAAGTCAAACCAGATGCCTACCTTGTAGGCCATGTTATGACTACTATGGCCATTACATGACCATGCTTCGTAAGTCAAACCAGATGCCTACCTTGTAGGCCATGGAGGAGACTCCTATGGCCATTACATGACCATGCTCCGCAAGTCAAACCAAGCCAAAGTAAGCAAAGCCAGCCCGTGCCGTGGCCATGCTTCCTTTGCGTAGCACGGGCCGACTTCTGTGGCAAAGCCAAGAAGCAAGCCAAAGCAAAGAAGTTCGCCTACGTAGTAGACCATGCTTCGTAAGTCAAACCAGATGCCATTGCCATGGCTTCTGTGGCTACTTTGGCTCCTGTGGCGTATGTGGCCGTGCATGCTCCTGGCGTAGCAAAGCAAGCCCTACGAAGTTAGCCATGGCCATGCCATGCCATGACTTCTAAAAAGTGGCACCTGTGCCATGGCCATGCCATGCCATGACTCCTGTGGCTTCTGTGCTCCGCATAAAAAAAGCAAAGCAAGCCAAAGCAAAAGAAAAGCAAAGCAAGCCAAAGCAATAAAATAAAAAAAGCAAAGGAGGGATGGATGTTTACACACTCGAGGGACCCAAAGCAAGACGAAGTCATGGCATCCGCACCTTAAAGCTTTACCCACTACGTGAGTCAGGGCTGGCAACTTTATGCCACAGTCATGGCATCCGCACCTTAAAGCTTTACCCACTACGTGAGTCAGGGCTGGCAACTTTATGCCACAGTCATGGCATCCGCACCTTAAAGCTTTACCCACTACGTGAGTCAGGGCTGGCAACTTTATGCCACAGTCATGGCATCCGCACCTTAAAGCTTTACCCACTACGTGAGTCAGGGCTGGCAACTTTGTATGCCACAGTCATGGCATCCGCACCTTAAAGCTTGAGCCACTGCTTGAGTCATGGCATTTACCCAAAGCATAAGCAAGACTTTGTCGTCAATAACTTCTGTGCTTTTTTTATTATGGCTTGCCTTGCGGAGCACCGGCTTGCTTTGGGTGTGTAAACTCTCCTTTACGAAGTAGGAGGGACCCCCCAGTACTTCGTAAAGGAGGCATGCCATGGCATGGCCAAAGGAGCCACAGAAGCCATGGCCCCCCATGCTACGCCAGTAGGGGAGGACCCTAAAAAGTAGACCATACTTCTATGCTAGTCAAAGCAAGCTCTGCTAGTCAAAGCAAGCTCTGCTAGTCAAAGCAAGAGAGTTATTTATATAGTTATGTGTATGTATGTATGTATGTTTGTTTGTTTGTATGTTGTATGTTTGTATGTATGTTTGTTTGTTTGTATGTATGTATGTTTGTTTGTATGTTGTATGTTGTATGTTTGTATGTTGTAGACTAATAGGTAAGTCATAAATTTTTGGTATTTATTATTGAGTGTTCGAATCACTTCAGCATAAAAAGCTAGAGAGTTTTCTCAACTTGCTCTGCATATATAGGTTATTATACTAAATAGATCTATATATTAGTGAATATAGTTCAAGGGTAGAACATATGTTTGTGGTACATTAGTTCCCTGTTCGAATCAGGGTGTTCACTTGGGTATATTTTATAACAAACCCTTGCTTTAAAAACCTCCTCCATTAGGGCCCTTCTTGCTTTGCTCTACCTTGTTCGCCCCCATGGCCACGGTATGGGGGGTGTGTAAACATCCCCTACCTTGTTCGCCTCCTTTGCTTTGGCTTGCGGAGCATGGCCACGGCACGGGTCGGCTAACTTCTGTGCTTTTTTTATGCGGAGCACATACGCCACAGAAGCCATGGCGGACAAGGTAGAGCAAGCCATAAGAAGAACAGCACAAAAATATTATATTTTCTTATTCCTAAATATTAATAGCCAGGATAGTTTAACTGGTTAGAACATTAATTTCATACATTAAGAATGAGAATTCAAATTTCTCTCCCGGCCTATCACTTATATGTCCAATAATTATATTACTTATATAACTAATATATTAGTTATATAATTATATTACTTATATAACTAATATATTAGTTATATACTTATATAACTAATATATTATTTAGATAAATAGTTAATTTTTTTAGAGATAACTAACTAATTTAGTTGCTATAATGGTTGGTGAAAATTTTATTTCGCTTTTTATTTATCCTTCCTTTGCTTTGGCTGTGTAAACATGGCCTACAAGGTAGGCTAACTTCTGTGCTTTTTTTTTGGCTTGCTCTACCTTGTTCGCTCCTTGCTTTGGCTTGCTTCTTGGCTTTGCCACAGAAGTCATGGCATGGCCATGGCTAACTCCGTAGAGACGAAGTCATGGCACGGCCACAGGAGCCACAGTAGCCGACCTTCGGAGGCAAGGGGCCCTTACAAGGTAAAGCATGTGGCTCCTTCCTTTGCTTCTTTTTATGGCGGAATGTATATTTATAATAGATTAAATAAAGTAGATTAAGGTTTATGTATATATTTAGCTTGCTTTCCAAAGCAGAGCGGGCTTTGACTAGCTGAGCGCTTTTCTTTGCAGAGCTGGCTTTGACTAGCTGAGCTGGCTTTTCTTTGCAGAGCTGGCTTTGACTAGCTGAGCTGGCTTTTCAAAGCAGAGCTGGCTTTGACTAGTAGGCATTTTTACCCAAAGCAAAAGCAAAAGCTTTTATAGTTCTAGCCGCCAATATGTTATAGTTGTTATTTATAGTAGTTTATACCTAAAATTATTCTAACATTTAACCTACTACTCGTATAATTTTAGTAGTCCGCTGGGCTGGTCCTGGCCCTCTAGGAAGTCTTCCTGGGGCCCAAAGCATAAGCACCCAAATAGGAGGTTTAAGTTATATATGGGTTATATTGTGATACTTAATACTACATATTATGTATATATTTTTGTCTAAATAATTCGGATTATCAAATATAATAATGTATAAAACAAACCATAATTTAATATGATTTATCTACCCTCATTAATATCTGTTTTAGAAGTTTTAATTGTAATAGTACCAGTTCTTATGACAGTAGCTTTTATTACCTTAGCGGAAAGAAAAACCATGGCTAGTATGCAAAGAAGATTAGGTCCAAACATAGTAGGTCAAAACAAATTTAAAATACCTTTTAAAAGATCATAGTTCTCTTGCTACATACCAAAGAAAAAAGAATAGACAAATTTAAGGCCTTCTTTACTTTACTTTACTTTACGTAGTATGGTATGGTATGGGCGAACAAGGTAAAGGGGGCCCTTCTTTACTTTACTTTACTTTACGTAGTATGGTATGGTATGGTATGGATGAGATTTTTTTAATATTCTATTATCGAAATATGTAGTCTAGATATGCATCAAGAAAGAGAAAACTATTATTTACAAAAATTTTTACCATTCAGATGTAAGCTATAAAGGATTATACTTTTATACTACGGCAGCTAGCTAGCATGCCAGCCAGCCATAATCCGGATTGTAAATATATAGTTTTTTTTGAGTAAGGAGTAAGAACCTTTACTAGGCCTTATTTAGAGTTAAATGCTCTAATAAAACCATCAAATTGACAGGGAAGCCTTAAAGCTATTTCGACTAAGTGAGTTAAGTAATTAATTCATGGCTCGGTTAATGACCAGAGGTATAGTGAAACAGGAATAGATGCACGAAAGGAAATAGGTAATCTGCAGCCAAGCACCCTCTAAAGAAGGGGTGTGCAGTTCATCGACTAAACGTTGGTTGGTATATTATTAATATTAGTTTACTTAACTATTGTTAATAGTTTGCTTAAGATATAGTCAGACCCTACTTGAAAGAGTACAGGATTATTATTCTTATATTTATTCCATCAGATATAGAAGTTTTCTTGCCTTTGCTTTGACTGGGTACCCAGTCAAGGGCCAGCATGCTGATCTGATCTACGAAAGAAAGCCAGCCTTAGAAGTATGCAAGCGGCCATGACTTCGTCTGCTTTTGCTTACTGGGCTTAGGCCTTAGGCCTTAGTAGGGGGGGCTAATTTCAAATCAGAAGGGCCCCCATGCCATGGCATGGAGTTTACACACACACCCCTACGTAGTAGGGGACCCCACTCCCACTACGTAGGGTTTACATACACTCCCCAGAAGTAGGGCTAACAAGGTAGGCTAACTCCGTAGGCTAACTCCTGGCGTAGCATGGCTAACTCCTGGCTTTTTTTATGCTTTGGCTTGCTTTGCTTTTTTTAATGGCTTGCGGAGCACGGCCAAAAGGCGGAGCATGCACAGAAGCCACAGGAGTCATGGCATGGCATGGCCATGGCACATACGCCACAGCAGCCAGGAGTAAATAAAGCGTGAGCAAAGCAGGGAAATATCCGTTAAATGGATAATCTTCGGATTATTTAGGGAGAAGGCCCCCAACTTTACCTGTTTTATAAACCAGAGGACCTTATAAATGGTTAGAGGGGGAGATTTGTACTATGGTATTTTACAAGCATTTGCGGATGCCTTAAAACTATTGTTAAAGGAATATGTATCACCCGCACAGGCTAATATAGTCTTATTTTTCATAGGTCCAATTATAACCTTAATTTTTTCATTATTAGGTTACCTTGTTATACCCTTTGGACCGGGTTTATCTTTAAATGATTTAGACTTAGGTATACTATACATGTTAGCCGTATCATCTCTGGCTACATATGGTATTCTATTAGCCGGTTGAAGTGCTAATAGTAAGTACGCCTTTTTAGGTGCACTAAGAAGCACCGCACAACTAATTAGTTATGAGTTAATATTAAGTTCAGCGGTATTATTGGTCATAATGCTGACAGGAAGCTTGAATTTAACCGTAAATATCGAAGCTCAGAGAGTTATATGATTTATTGTACCTTTATTCCCTATATTTATGATATTCTTTATTGGTTCTATAGCAGAAACTAACCGTGCTCCTTTTGATTTGGCAGAGGCTAGATTTGGCCTCTTTAAAGTTCGCTATATGCTGGAAACTCCTAAATCTCTAAGTACTTTCTTAAAAGAAAAATCTTAGCGGTGTTCAAATTGACAATCAGCAGGAAACCCACCCTCGTATGTTAGAATTATCTTACTCTCATTTTTGTTAGTGCTTTGTCTTGCTTTGGCTTATGCCTCCAAAAGCCGGCCTTCTGTGCTTTGGCTAACTACGTAGAGCCCCCCCCCTATACCATACTTCTGTGGCTCCTGTGGCTACTGTGGCGTATGTGGCTCCTTTGGCTTCGCCATAAAAATAAAAAAGAAAGTAAAGGAGGGCCCCCTCTCTACGAAGGGCCCATACTTCTGTGGCTCCTTTGGCGTATGTGCTCCGCATAATAAAGAAAGTAAAGGAGGCAAGGGACCCACTCCTTGCTTAGCATGAGAGGGGACCCTGAGTTTACACACCCCCCCCTACTTATCCTTTACTTTACGTGGCGAACTACGTAGGCCACAGAAGTCATGGGCCCTTCTTGCTTTGGCGTAGCCACTGCATGAGAGAAGGGGGGCCATACCATGTAAAGTAAAGGAGGGGGTGTGTAAACATACCGTACTTCTGGCGTAGCATGGCAAGATATTAAATAGCATAAAGAGTAGTTCTATACTTCTGCTTCCATGCCATGACTTCCTCCTTTGCTTTTTTTTGC
>UNPR01000377.1:0-20835 GCA_900536425.1 Hymenoscyphus linearis | reverse complement strand
ATATCTAAAGGCCTTAAAGGATTATTACGCGCCGTATTACCTAGACAGCGCTTACTAGCGGCTTTGTAAGCCTATAGTACGGAGGGGCCCTCCCTAAGCGCTCTACTATAGATCTCGTCGCCTTGTTCATATAAAACGTAGAAGCCGCGATGTCCGTCGGGCTATAGGTTATAATAGTAACTATAGACGTGTAAGGGGCTTTCGATATACTACTAAAGCGTAGGCTCCTTAAACGAATAATAGAATAAGGCTTCCTACTCCCCCTCCTTAGACTTATTAACGGCTTCTTGTCGGATCGAAAGGTAAGGGTACGACTAGAGAAGACGATAACGGTATAGTATATAGTAGGCTATAGAACCCTACAAGGGTCCCTACTCTCTTTAATCCTCTATATACTCTACCTAGCCAAGCTTCTAGTATAGGACAAGGCGCTTCGCTTTAGGTATACCGACGACATCTACCTATATAGGGCCTTAGGGGACCTTAATAAGAATGTCCGACTACTCGTAGAGGACGTATAGAGTATTATTAACTAGGGCGACGACAATAAGGTCGCTTTTACGCCTAAGAAGCTCGAGATAATCTACCTAACTAAGCGTACTAGCTCCCTTAACCCTGTATACGTAGTCAACGACTAGCTTACTATTACTCCTATTACTACGGCTCTAAAGCTAAAGGACTAGCAGGCCTTTCGCTAGCTAGGGGTCTAGTTCGACAGAAAGCTCACCTTCTAAAGACATGTCGCTAAGCGCGCCGCTAAAGCCCGTAAGGTATCATACTATATATATAACCTAGTAAAGATAATATACAGGCCCCCCGCTTTGTCACTTAGGAAGGCGGTAATTACCTACGTACTCCCTTTAGTCCTCTATAGGACCAAGGCGTAGTATACTAGGAGAACGAAACCCCTACGATACTAGAGGAAGGAGGAACGCGATAACACAGTTAGCGTACGAAATAGCTAGTATATCGGCGTCGTCGACAATATACTAGCCCTAGCGGCGAGAGGAGTCCTACCTATATAGAAAACTATACCTACTGTCTTACTCTTCTAGAACGCTAGTCTGCCTTCTACTATAGCGGCCCTCGAGAAAGCTAAACTAAGGTTCGCTATACGCCTTAAGACAGTAGACGTTGTACACCCGCTTATTAGACGAATTAAACCCCTAATAATTATAAGAGGTCGTAGTATAGGAGCCCGACAGAGGGCTAAGACTAAGGTCTAACGCCTAGGCACCTTTATCCTAGATACCCCTAGACTAAAGCTTATCTCGCCGTACTACTCCCTAGGCTGTCGGATAGACCCTATATAGGGCGTCGATAAGAAAACTAGTTCCGAGGACTTTAAGGAATAGTAGTCTACCTTAGACGACTCTTAGGTCACTGTCTTCTCGGATAGGTTAGAGTATAACGAGAACAGAGGTAGACAAGTAGGCTATAGCTACGCTATCTACTAGGGTTAACGACAGATCGCTAAGGGCTACGGCTCTATTAATAGCGTCTCCTACGTCTTTAATACTAAGGTAATAGGAGCGTAGAGGGGTATAGAGCGCGTTATAGCACTTCCGCCGAAGGTGAACTAGAGATAGATAACACTCTATATCGATAGTACATCTATTATTTAGTATATAAGGGGGGACGTCTTATCCTCCTCTTAATAGGCCTTCCTTAATCTTTAAGGAGCCCTAGTTATATATAACGTCCGACTTAAATAGTCTATTAGCTATATAGGTATCGAGGGTAATAAAGCGACAGACAAGCTAGCTAACGAAGGTACTAAACATAGCCCTCGGGATATAGGGCTAGCCTTGTAACCTACGATTAGCGGCGTTAAATCCGTTAGAAGGGAGCTTTATACGTAGGTACGAACGTCTTAGTAGGACTACCGAAGCGAGAAGCTCTCCGAGTAGTATAAAGGCTTCGACATGTCCTATCCGCTTAGGATACGGCGACTTTACCTAGTATTATAAAAAGTTTAAGTATAAGAATACTAAGCTAGTCTACGCGTATAGTAAAGACAAGACCTCTATACACCTTGTTTTCTACTAAAAGATAATATATAAGTTTACGAAGTGCCCTCTAAAGCTAAAGCCTCCTCTATATAATAAGGGAGAGGCTATCGAATATCTCTCGCGCCTTATAGCGGCCCTAAAGGACTTTGCTAAGTTCTTAGGCGATACTAGATTTTACGTTAGGATATATACACGCTAGGGTACTTAGTTAATTTGTTTTCTTACTTCTTTCCTTCTCTTCTGTTAGTTTAGCGTCCCTTTCCTTTTATACCTCTAGGGATCTATACACGGTAACTTTAGACCCCGGTTCTACTAGGCGACGAATGTTACTACTACGACACTTAGGGGCTAACTGGCCAAGGAGGGCTGTAACCCTCCTTAACCTTTAAAAACTATAAAAACATATCCTTTCCTTCCTTTCCTTTACTCTTTAGCTAAACTCTTTCTTAAGACGCCTATTCTTAGGTAATAGCTGTAAACCACCTTGCGTAGCGAATAAACAAGGCTCTCCAGCCATCTATATATACCTTTGGGCTCGATCTTGTCTAGGAAATCCTATACTAAATTACCTATATCTATCCTAACTAGAGGGGCAAGGTCTACAGTCACACAGCCTATTTTAGTCACGCGTACGCTTAAAATACTTTCTAAGGTTTTATAATTAGACTTACACTATTTGTATATAGTTCCCTAGCTTAGCACGCCCCTATACCCCTCGGGAGGTCCCTAGGAAACTTAAGCATCGCTTAGTTCTCCGCTAGGCGTAAAAATATTATCAATCAATCAATCAATCAATCTATATCTAACTATAGTCTAACTATAGTCTGACTCGCTTTAAGGGATTCAAATATAAGTCAACTATAATTTAACTATATAGTAGCTGTTTCTAGCAATAAACGAGTATATGCCTTATATAGACGGAACGATAGAGCAGCCAAACAAGGCTCTTTATTACGACGACAAAAAACCTAAGACTAGCGAACTAGGTGTACAATTCGAAGTACGAGAAACAGACTACACTAAAGATTGTCAAAAGTCACTCGGCGCTATCAAGTCAATTGTAACAATCGACAATGTCGACAGATTCAAAAACAAGACTAGCCCTAATACCCTATGGGAGGCTATTATATCGATATACGGCGAGTCTCGCTTTGACCCAATTAGACGATACTTGAACACTATCATCGACGCGGACTAAAGCTAATATAAAAACGTCGACGAATACACTAGCGCGATACAAAGTGCTTTACTCTACCTGAAAGACCTCGGACATACGATGCTAGACGCTTATAAAGCCTAGATTATATTCAGAGGACTAAATAGTCACTTTAAAGGCTTTACATCGGAGAAAGTACGAAGAAATAGGCAAGAATCTAACGACTATTAATATCGACGCCTTAATCTCGGAACTTATATAGGAAGAAGCGCGTATAGAGGCTAGCAATAACGTTATATCAAACAAAGCGACTAGGATAACTCAACGTCTAGTTCCTACTTACCTGTACCGTATGTAGAGCCTAAATGCTAGATCGAACATCCCGAACTAAAGCTAGAGAAAAAGACTAAAACCGACAAAAAAGACACTAACCCGGCACTAAAACTACTTAGTAACATACGGTAGTATTTAGTGCTAAGGCGCACAAAAATCTTAAAGTTATTTTAGACTCTAGCGCTACCGAACACTTTACGCCTAATAAGTAAAGAGAGGTTATTGAACGACAAACTACTGAATAACTCGGCTATTACTTACGTGCCTACTATATAATGGTTGACTAGTATCGAAACATAGTTTAAATATAGTTGAATCTATATCTAACTATAGTCTAACTATAGTCCGACTTGCTTTAGAGGATTCAAATATAATTCAACTATAATTCAACTATAATTAAACTATATAGTAGAATAGAGTTCGGTTAGGGTCGAACCTAGGTTAGAGATTAAACTATATTTCAACTATAATCGAACTGTAAGTTGATCAAGAGTCCGAAGGTGGTTCGAAAGGTAATCCAACAGTAGTTCGAAGGTGATCCGACAGTAGTTGGAATGTGGTCCGAAAGTACTTCGAAAGTACTTAGTTACCAATAAAGACTCGATAGGTCTATAAACTAAAAGAATCAAACGGAATTATCGAATTTAAGTCACGATTCGTAGCTAAAGGCTTCGAACAACTATATAGACGCGACTATATCGATTCTTTCGTAGGAGTTATTGAGCAAATAAGCTGGAAAGTCCTTTTCGCACTAGCGTTACTAAACAACCTAATTATCTGGAAAATCGACATGGTATCAGCTTTTACATAAGGGGATATCGACGTAAAACGCCTAAATATTAAACCTCCTGAAAGACTAAACGAGTACGTATTTATCCGCCAGACAAAACAGCGAATCACGTGACCAGACGAGAAAACCCGACAGAGCCACTACTCTTATGTGAATCGCATATTTAGAACTGTTAAAAGCACTCTACGGACTAAAGCAGTCAGCTCGAATCTAGTTCACTACACTCATTACTGTCCTCCTTAGGCTAGGGTTTGATGCCCTAAACGCCGATTCCTATATCTTCGTCAACAAGGCTAAACAAATATATACATTTGTATATATGTCGACGATCTAGCCATTATAGCACCCTCAATAGACCTTATCAAAGATCTAATATAAGAAATACGAAAATCCTTCAAACTAAAAGACGAAGGAGCTATCCAAAAGTATCTAGGCGTCGACATTACTAGAACTAAAACAAGACTTCGACTAAGCCAAAAGAGTTATATCTCTTAAGTACTAGACAAATACGGCCTACTACACTGTAACCCGATATATACACTTATAGATCCCAACCAAAGTCAGCCTTATTCCAAAGAAACTACGCGCTACTACGAAAGAAACTCAACTATTCCAGGTAATTGTCGGCTGTCTACTATATGTCTTTATATGTACTAGACCAGACATAGCCTATGCGACTATAGCGCTATCTAGACACGCGACTAATCCTTCGAAAGAACACTTTACCGCCGCTAAACGTGTATTACGATATCTAAAGACAACAATAGACTATTCTATTATATATACAATAAAAGACACGACTAGGCACTATATTACTGGCTTTTGCGATTCGGACTGCGCAGGCAACATTAGCACGGCTAAATCAACAACCGGATACGTATTCTTTCTTGTAGGGGGGCCTGTCACGTGGACGTCGAAACTGCAAAGCGTTATAGCACAGTCAACTACGGAAGTCGAATATATTGCGATCAATATAGCAGCTAAAGAAGCCGGCTATGTAAGATCCCTAGTTAAAGAACTAGGTTTCTATAAACAAACCAAATTTGGCCTATATACCGACAACCAAGGAGCACTACAACTAGGTTTCTATAAACAAACCAAATTTGGCCTATATACCGACAACCAAGGAGCACTACAACTAGGGTATAACCCTGTCTACCACGATCTAACTAAGCATATCTTAGTAAAATACTACTAGATCAGAAGTCTCTTAATAAACGGTATTATAGACTTAATCTATATAAAAACCACGGACCAAAAAGCCGACGGTTTTACTAAAGCACTCGACAAAACCAAATTCCAAAACTGTATAACTCAACTCGGAATTGGTCACGTGGACGCGCAAGAAAACTAAAGATGCGCACTCTTAATAAGACACGTCTGAATCGACAAGTTATCGCCTAAAGACGGGATTTCTTGTGCTACAATAGTTTTGTCCCCCGACTAGTTAATAATAGCTTATCGTGTGTACTTATTAAGGGGGCGTGTTGATGTGGGAAGATCGGTATCACGTGCTAGGCACTCGATACCACGTACTTGATCCTTAATAATAACTACACAAGGATAAGCAAGCACCTATACATATATCCTAAACGTATAAGACGTGTCGGACGGACGCGGTATAAACACGTATATGCCAAACGAACAAGACTGAAGCGCGGCCTAAGCTAAAAGGCTAATAGTATGTACCGGACGTACACAGCGGGAGAGTATAGCCATAGCCTTCGGCCTTATGACAAGTCCGGAATATAGCCTTCGGTCTTATCATAAGTCCGGAAATATAGCCTTATCACAAGCCCGGAATATAGACTTGTTATAAGTCCGGGACGCGCGTAGCCTTAGCCACAAAGGCTAAGACTTTTAGGAACACTATAGTCGGCGGAAGAGAACAAGGACACTTAATATATATAGATAGCTTCGCTCGTACTTACGTGCCTACTATACAAAGGTTGACTAGTAGCTAAACATAGTCTAAATATAGTTGAATCTATATCTAACTATAGTCTAACTATAGTCCGACTCGCTTTAGAGGATTCAAATATAATTCAACTATAATTCAACTATAATTAAACTATATAGCAGAATAGAGTTCGATTAGGGTCGAACCTAGGTTAGAGATTAAACTATATTTCAACTATAATCGAACTGAAAGTTGATTAAGAGTCTAAAGGTAGTCCGAAGGTAGTTCGAAAGGTAGTCTGAAAGTAGTTCGAAAGTGATCCGAAAGTGATCCGAAAGTGATCCAAAAGTGATCCAAAAGTGATCTAAAAGTGATCTGAAAGTACTTCGAAAGTACTTAGTTAGTCCTAAAGTAGGTGGTAGTAATAGAGCCTAAAAGATACTTAGAGAGAAAAGAAGGTAGCTAGAGAGAGTGATCTTTTTTTCTTTTCTAATTTTCTCGAGTTTTTATATAGTAATTAGGGCTAATTTTAAGTGCTATTTAGGATTTAGATATAGGGCTACAAGTGTACAAACCTTAAGAGTCACGTGATATATTAGTACAGCTATATAGTAGGGCATTCGATTCCCACCTTCCTTGCTATACTACTAGTGGCTATTCTACGTAGTACTACCACTTTTGCCACCTACTTTTACGACCCACTTTTCCCCACCGATTGTTCTACCTTTACAAAGACAAGACAAAATCGTTCTATCTATCGAATCAAGTGCGCATTCCTCCTAGCTATTCTACGCTGGATCTAGCATCGAGTCCTGGCTGTTCCTGGCTATTCCTCCTGGCTCTAGCATCGAGTCCTGGTTTGTCCTGGCTGTTCCTAGCTGTCGCTCGAGTACTAACTTGTCCTAGCTATTCCTAGGTTTGCCTGGCTGTCGTACGTACTTGTCTGTCCCTTGGGTGTCTAATACTAATAGCTATATACGACAGACGATACGCGGACGAACGACGACCGACGACCGATAGTGAGGATATAAGGAAGTGGGATATAAGGAAGTGGGATATAAGGAAGTGGGATATAAGGAAGTGAGATATAAGGACGTAGAATATAAGGAAGTAAGGTTACAAGGAATAAGGGCTAGCTATAGTAGGGTAGATATAATTACTATACCATTTGTTCTAATACGACGTGTTCTATAATAGTAGCGTAGCTACGAAAATAACACAAATAAATTAGTACCTATTTAGACCTAATTTAGAATAGCTGTAGACTACCTTCAGAATAGCGTTAGACCTAATTCGGAATAGGTTTAGATCTATACTAGACTAGCTTCCGATTATCTAGCGGATTAGCGTCCGATCGGATCAAGGAGTTCTCCCGGGCCCGAAGGTGGTTAGATATATATTCAACCGTGTTCAGCTATATTCAGCTGTAGTCAGAGGGTAGTTAGAAAGTAGTTGGAAAGTAGTTAGAATGTGATCCGTAAAAAATCTAACTTGTATTGAATACTTACGTGCCTACTATATAAAGGTTGACTAGTATCGAAACATAGTTTAAATATAGTTCAATCTATATCTAACTATAGTCTAACTATAGTCCAACTCGCTTTAGAGGATTTAAATATAATTTAACTATAATTTAACTATAATTTAACTATAATTTAACTATAATTTAACTATAATTTAACTATAATTTAACTATAATTTAACTATAATTTAACTATAATTTAACTATATTTTAACTATATTTTAACTATAATCGAACTCTAGGTTGATTAAGAGTCTAAATATAGTTCGAAAGTAGTCTAAAGGTAGTTCGAAAAGTAGTCTGAAGGTAGTCCGAAAGTAGTTCGAAAGTAATCCGAAAGTAGTTCGAAAGTAGTCTAAAATTTACTAAGTAATAGAGCCTAAAAAGTACTTAGAGAGAAAAGAAGGTAGCTAGAGAGAGTGATTTTTTTTCTTTTCTAATTTTCTCGAGTTGTTATATTGTAATTAGGGCTAATTTTAAGTGCTATTTAGGATTTAGATATAGGGCTACAAGTGTACAAATTTTAAAGATCACGTGATATATTAGTGCAGCTATGTAGTAGTGCGTTCGATTCGCACCTTCCTTGCTATATTACTACCACTTTTACCACCTACTTTTACTACCCACTTTTACCTACCTGTTCTACCTTTACAAAGACAAGACAAAATCGTTCTATCTACTAAATCAAGTACGCATTCCACCTAGCTATTCTACACCAGCTAACACTCGAGTCCTAGCTTCTCCTGGCTGTTCCTGGCTACTCCTAGCTCTGGCATCGAATCCTTAGTTTGCCTGGCTGTCGCTCGAGTCCTGGCTGTTCCTGACTATTCCTGGCTCTGGCATCGAGTACTGGCTTGTCCTGGCTGTTCCTGGCTCTGGCATCGAGTCCTGGCTGTTCCTGACTATTCCTGGCTCTGGCATCGAGTACTTTCCTGGCTCTGGCATCGAGTCCTTGGTTTACCTGGCTGTCGCTCGAGTACTGGCTTGTCCTGGCTGTTCCTGGCTTGTCCTGGCTATTCCTAGGCCTGCCTCGCTGTCGTACGTACCTCTCTGTCCTTAGGTGTCTAATACTAATAGCTATATACGACAGATGATACGCCGACGAACGACGAACGATAGTAAGGATATCAGGAAGTGAGATATAAGGAAGTGGGATATAAGGAAGTAAAGTTACAAGGAATAAGGGCTAGCTATAGTAGGGTAGATATGATTACTATAGCATTTGTTGTAATACGACGTGTTCTATAATAGTAGCGTAGCCAGGAAAATAACACGAATAAATTAGAACCTATCTAGACCTGATTCAGAATAGCTTTAGACCTAATTCGGAATAGCTTTCGACTAGCTTCGGAATAGCTTTCGACTAGCTTCGGAACAGCTTTCGACTAGCTTCGGAATAGCTTTCGACTAGCTTCGGAATAGCTTCCGATTATTTAGCGGATTAGTGTCTGATCAGATTAAGGAGTTATCCCCGGCCGGAAGCTATTCGGACATGAGTTCGGCTATAGGGTGAACTATAGTTGGAAAGTGGTTGGAACGTGATCCGAAGGTGGTTAGAATGTAGTTGGAATGTGATCCGAAGGTGGTTGGAATGTAGTTGGAATTTGATCTGTAAAAAAGTTTAACTTGTGTTGAATATAGGTTGAACTGGTGTGGGAATATAGTTCAACTAGTAGTTGACCCTTCTATAGTATGGCAGTACAGTTATACTTAAAACAAATACTCTTTTAGAGGTATCCTTACCTTTAAGGTAAGTAAGAATCCGATATTAAAGAGATAGAGAATAGACTAAAGAAGTACTAGGCGAATATTCCTAAATCCTACTTCGAGTCCCTCTACTAAAGTATACTAGATAGGGTTAAAGCCTATATTAAGGTAAAGGGCTAGTATGTAAAACATTAGCTTATATTTCTATATATATAAGTATTATATTGTTTAATAAAGTAATAGACTACTGTTGGGTTGTAAAGACAATAAGTCTATATTGTAAAGTTGATAAAAAGATGTAGAATCGAGAAGGACTAGCTACGAGACTAAGTACAGCTTGTGGTGGCGTAACCCGGAATCGCCAGGACCCGATCACGTGATGTCACCTAGTATATTCACTCTTATCCCTCGTCGTAACACTAGGCATACTTTAAAGAGAATAGTAACCCAGTTACTATTAATCTCTTATCCTTAATCTTAATCTCTCTCTACCTATCTATTCTTCTTAATCTCGATATAGTTAGTATCGATTAGATCCCTTAAAGCTCTGTTGACTTTAACTACTTTAGTTATAGCGTCTGCTAGATTGCTCTTGCCGTCTATCTATTAGATACTATCGATATCCCGAGCCTCGTATAACTGCCGTATAGCGAGTATATTAATTATTAAGCGCTTCTCGCTTGTCGTTCTAAGCTTAGTAATATAATCGTATATCGATTTAGAATCGGTATAGATGTTAAGAGGAATACGATGATCTACAATTAAATTTATAGTCGTCTTAACCGAGATTCCGATATTAGCTCCTTAGCTAGCTAGAACGCTACGTGTAACACGCTTACACTTTGTTAAGCTCTAGTAGATAATATTGGCGCTCCCTGTGTTGTCTATAAGCATAATTACGTATCTAATTTAGCTGCTAAAATCCTTGTTATTAGCAAAGGCGGCGTCTGTAAACACTCCGAGCTCGAAAATAGTCTAGTCTAATAAAGTTTAATATACGCTAGGCGTTGTCTTTTTGCCATTAGATTCGCTTATTTAGCTGTTGGATGTTAAGTTAGCCAGGCTCTTTAGTTTGTGCCGCGTACGATAAATCGAAGGCTGCTTCTGGCTGTGAAACAGTGCTAATATAGGCGCCGCGTGCTCTTTGTCTGATATACTGGTCTCATAGTGTAGACTCTCTTATATTGCCGTTAGGTGCTGTTTTTCCGGCTTTAATCGTAATAGAATAAGTCTATATAAGGTCTAAGTTCTTAATCTAGTTCTCTTGGCTGAGCTTTAAAATAGCGTTTCCGGTAGTGTTGTTCCGGTCTATGGATATATTTGCTCTATTAAACTTTAGTGCCTTTTCTATTGTTAACTCCTTAAGTTCCTTACACAAGAAGCCTGCTTTCTTAATTTCTCTAGCTTCCTTATCGACAAAAGCGTTATTATATATATATAGGGTGTCGTTAACTTATAAACTAGCCAAAACGATATCTCTATCGCATTTAGTATATAATAAGCAAGGGTCGTATATTAATTTAGTTAAGCTAAGTTGTTCCATAAGGTATCGTAAGTATCTTACCATCTAGTAATTTCCGGCTTCTAGAATACCGTATAGTAGGATCTTAATCTTTATAACTAAGTTACTTAACTACGGAATAGTTAGATTCTTTAGCGGTCGTACGTATATCGGACGTACTAGCGGAGTTCCTAATTGTGTGTAGGCCTGAGAAATATCCCTTAGAATAAGCCTAGTAGTTGCTGTTCCGTACTCGCGGTAGAGCGTAATAAACATAGACAACATAATTCTAAGCGATATTCGCTAAATTATAGTTTTAGTCGATATATTCTTTATAGATAATAAGAATAAGAAAGAGCGGTTATCTACCTAGTAGACGAAGGAACTACCTTTATACAAATAGGCTGGTGTCTAAAACCTATAGATTCTCGTAATACGTAGGAAACAATCGAGAAATTATAGAATCTACTTTACTATAGTGCCCCCGATTTTATCACACACGATGCCGGAAAGAACTTTACTAGTAAAGAATTCCGAATGCTGGCTCGATCCTACGGATCGTAAGTCATCGAAGTCCTAGTAGAAGCACACTAGTCGATTAGTATAGTAGAACGATATTACGGCCTACTTTAAAGAGTTTATTATATTCTCTTACGTAAGCTTCTATAGATCGATCGAGAGCTTAGACTATAATATACTATAAAGATTATAAATCGAACAGCTAGTCTAAATAGCCTTGTACTAGAACTGCTGGTTTTCGGACGCTATTCTTATATGTTTAAAACAGACTCGCCGTCAGCCGACTATTAATAACGAGCCGAAGCTGTATAAAAAGTATATACCGAGCTTAGACAACTTAAAGCGAACTATAAAGTCAACGATGCCCTTAACACTAGAAACGGTCTAAAGACGTATTTATAATACCTATAACTGCTATCCCCAGTTCTAGTATAGCGTGAAAAGAAATATAAGAAGGCAAAAGGATAGAAAGGACTATACTTATTTGTAGGAATTGACTAGTATAAAGTTGTTACTGTCGATACTAGTAAGAAGGAAAAGAAATTTAGGTCTACTTAAGTAAAGCCCTATTATCTTAAAACAAACGAACTAGTAGAATTAGATCTAATTTCGATTCCTAAAGAAGAAGATCTACGTACGCTTTGATTAGTAGTACGAACAAACAGCGCTTAGTCAGAAGCTTAGCTAGTAGCTTAAGCAGCTGAACTAAAAACAAGCGCTTAGCCAGTAGTACAGCTAGAAGCTACTGTACAACCCCCTAAGCGAGGACGTAGAAGACTACGAAAAACACAAATTCTAGAACCGATCTAACTAGTATAGAAGCGAGGACCTAGACGACCTCGAAAGAACTTTATAGTACACGCCGAGATATTAACTGCCGAGATACTAAGTGTAGAATGTTTCTTAAATATAATACCAGCGGATTGTAACTATAGAGATCTATCTGAAGCCAATATTAAGGAAATATTAGGTATCGAAGTAATAAAGGTATACGATGTTATCGATAAAGTAGACGTACTACAAGGAACTCGGATCTTTAACAGTAAGCTTATTCGTACTAAGAAGGATATAAGAGACAAATCCAGAGTTGTTATATAAGCCTAGGGAGATAGTAGAAAGGATTTAGTGTTGATATAATCGCCGTTAAAGTTAAATTCTATAGTGTCGTAAATTGTAAATCTAAATCTACTAGGCGAGGCTCTAAAGCGTTAACAGTGGTTATAAAATTTATAAAGCTTTTTAAAGAACGATATATCGATATTGTCGTAACCTACCGCCGAAAGTAGGTCGTAGAGTTTATAGACTAATAGGTGTCCGAATCGACGATATAGTCGACGTATGTCATTCTCTATAAGGACTCTTACCCTACCGTTTATAGCTAGGTCATTGTCTTAAAGATATATTTCGGTGTCTTTTCTTATGTTCGCCTTTCCCTAGGTTATCTAAGGGTAACTATTTCGTCGGGTAATTAGAACTTAACGAATACTGTATAGGAGCTTCTAAATAAGTATATTATCGATTGTTTATACAAATACTTAAAGTTTATCTATATCCTATAAATAAAGTAGGAATGGTAAATCTACTTACATAACGTAGAATTAGATAGTACCGATAGGTGATTCGATAGTAACGGTTCCGATATTTGTAAGACAGCCCTTTCCTACACCTAATATCTTAACCTTTCCTTCAGTTAAATAAAGTATCGAGTGTTACTTTATAGAACTAAGCTTTATATACGACGTACTAGTCGTATCCTATAGTAGAGTTCCTAGACGCTCTAGTGTCGATTAAGACTTCGAACTAGAACTTGGCTAGGTATCTCTTAAAGATCGTATACTACGTATTAGTACTTGTATCGAGTACGAAATCCTTATTCGCGGTGTTCTAAAGGATATCGATCTTATATCTAGTCGCTAATATATACAATTGTTATATAATCTCTTATACCTCCTTATATAAGATATCGCCACTTTTAGTCATCTATTATATACCTCCTACGTAGTCGCTACTATCGGTAAGATAAGCCTAATCGTTTTAAAAGTCTTCGTCTTCGATATCTTAAACTATTTGTTCTAAGACGGGTTTGTAGGTTATTATAGCGGCGGTTGGCTTAGGTTCGTTCGTACTATCTAGCTCTCCTTTGTACTCGAGTAGAAAGGTGGCGAAGGCTTTATTATCGGTATATCTATTGTTCGTACGATTATTAAATCGACCTCGTATATCTCGTCAACGCTCTATATCGCCGGGGGCATTATAGTATTATACTAAGCATCCGACTTTCTTATAAATAAAGCACCGCTTTAGGTTTATACTATTACTACGTCTTAAGTTAAATCGTCTAAATCGATTAAAGTTTCGAAAATTGCCGTTTCCGTTATTACTATTGCCGTTATTGTTATTGCTATAATATCGGCGGTTAATAAAAAACTAGTTATTCTACAAATATACTTCGCTATAATCGTAGTTTCGATATTCTAGCGCTCGATAGTCGTAGGTTTAGTGTTCGTGAGCTCGATAGTCTTAGTTTATATACTAGTATAGAACAAGTGAGTTTAAGCTTCCTAGGCCTTAGAAAATCGCTAGATTCTTACTTACTAATTCCCATACGATTATATTTCCGCTAAGCTTATTTTAGAAGTCTAGAAGTCGCTTAGGAGCGTCACCGTATATGGCTGTAAGTGCTAGATGGCCGCTTAGAATCTGTATTAGCTTTTATAATATAAAGTTGTTAGATCGAAAATCGGGGTGTAGGGTGTATCTAAGAATAGCTAATCTATTAAACAGCAGTTCTAGGCATCTATTAGGGTTCTTGGCTTAAATCGATTAAAGGGTTATAGCCTCCTATTCTGTTATGTTATGTTACTACTTATTCCGACTCTCGAACCTGCCTAATATTATTCGAATAGCTTAGTTGTATGTATAGTTTTGGCCTCTAATGTTTAAAGCGTAGAAGCCTAGGGCTACACCCTTTAACATAATTGGAAAAACTAAGTAGTATTTAGACTTAGGTACACCTAAACGTACGTAAACTTCTATAAACTCGTAGAGCTTAACGTTAAAGCTACCTGTACTATCGTATTTTATGCATTTCGTATATAACTTAGCGACGTTGCTAAGCTGTTATATATACTAAGATAGTAGTTTCGTAGATCGATCGATAATTACAAGCGCCGATTCGGCGGGTTTTATTATTGTTATTTAAGGTGTTGTTACTTAAGGTCCGGCGTAGTTCGTATTACTAATTCTACCGCTGCTAGTGCTAATTCCGCTATTTCTAGCTTAAATCGGTGCTATTGCTCTAGCTATACTTAGGTTGATTATATACGCCTTTATAAGGTTGTTGACGGCTACGGATTTATAGTATTCGCCTCGTTCTATCTTATAGTCGTACGCCTTCTTTATCAGCCATTGTAGTAGTAAAATGCTTATTAAGGCAGCCATAAGTGAGTCGTATAGCTTCGTCACTCGATAATCTATTTCTATATATACGCCGCCATCTATAAGTGTTTAGCGTAGTCTAGTACAAGTGTTTTGTCCGACATCCTTGAAGCGCTAGGAGGTAAAGCCCTTAAAGTCTTCCGTCGTCGTTGTCTATCTTTTTATACTTAGTAGTATATTACTTAATAAAGTCGATATTATTCTAGACAAAAGCCGTAGTAGGCGTAGTAGTAGGTGTGTTAGCTATGACGTCGATGTTATAGTATTGTCGTTCCTAAACAGGAAATTAGTAGTTAGTAAATAAGGCTTAACTTAATTTAGTTTCGAAGTCTCTATAACTTAGGATCCTTCAAGTTCCTAGACAACTTACTAAGAACCTCGCGGTTATACTCTACTAGGCAACTTACTAGCTTCGCGTTCTACGGTAGTACTCGTCGGGTGCTAGACAACTTACTAGTCCTTCTTAGTACTCTTCAGCGACTAGGTAAAGGTGCTCGTTTAAAGATCGATCTCGCGGTTGTACACCTTATATTAATATAAGTGTTTATTACGAAATACTATATCTCTGATCTATACGCGCTCACTAATTAGTATTAGGTTGTAAAGATAATAAGTCTATATTGTAAAGTTGATAAAAAGATGTAGAATTAAGAAGGACTAGCTATAAGACTAAGTATAGCTCGTGGTGGCGTAACCCGGAATGGCCAGGACCCGATTGCGTAATGTTACCTAGTATATTTACTTTTATCCCTCGTCGTAACAACTACCTTTCGATAAGTAAATAATAATATTATTTATAGGTCTATAGTCTAGGTCTAGTCTAGCCTAGACGCTCGCTTAGCGATTGTCTAGAAACTTAAGCCGTATAACTATAGTACTTAAGTAACAGCTAGCGTAGAATAGCTAGGAGGAATACGTACTTAATTTAATAGATAGAATGATTTTGTCTTATCTTTATAAAGGTAGAACAATTAGTAGGTAAAAGTAGGTGGTAAAAGTAGTAGTACTATACTGCCAGACTATAGAAGGGTTAACTACTATTCCTACACTAGTTTAACCTATATTTAATATAAGTTAGATTTTTTTACCGATTACATTCCAACTACTTTCCAACTACTTTCCAACCACCTTTAGATCACCTTCGGATCACCTTCGGATCACTTTCGGATTACTTTCAGATCACTTTCGAACTATAGTTTACCCTATAGCTAAACGTATATCCGAACACCTTCCGGCCGAGGATGACTCCTTAATCTGATCGGACCCTAATCCGCTAAATAATCGGAAGCTAGTCTAAAGGTAGTCGAAAGCTGTTCCGAAGCTAGTCGAAAGCTATTCTAAATTAGATCTAAAGCTATTCCGAAGGTAGTCTACTACTATTCCGAATTATGTCTAAAGCTATTCTAAATTAGGTCTAAATAGGTTCTAATTTATTTGTATTATTTTTATAACTACGCTACTATTATAGAACACGTCGTATTAGAACAAATACTATGACAATCCTATCTACCCAACTATAGCTAGCCTTTATTCCTTGTAACCTTACTTCCTTCCTTATATCCTCCTTATATCCTTACTATCGCTCGTCGTTCGTCGTCGTTCGTCGTTCGTCGTTCGTCGTTCGTCGTTCGTCGTTCGTCGTTCGTCGTTCGTCGTTCGTCGTTCGTCGTTCGTCGTTCGTCGTTCGTCGTTCGTCGTTCGTCGTTCGTCCGCGTATTATCTGTCGTATATAGCTATTAGTATTAGACACCTAAGGACAGACAAGTACGTACGACAGCTAGGCAAGCCAGTACTCGATACTAGAGCTAGGTAAAGCTAGTACGCGATGCCAGAGCCGGGAGTAGCTAGGAACAGCTAGCACTCGATGCTAGAGCTATGAACAGCCAGTTAAACTAAGGACTAGATGCCACAACCAGGAATAGGCAGGAACAGCCAGGACTCGAGCGACAGCTAGGTAAACCAATGATCCGATGCCAGAGCCAGGAATAGCCAGGAACAGCCAGGCAAACCAAGGAATCCATGCTAGAGCTAGGCAAACCAAGGACTCGATGCTAGAGCCAGGAATAGCCAGGAACAGCCAGGACTCGCGCGACAGCCAGGTAAACCAAGGATCCGATGCCAGAGCCAGGAATAGCCAGGAACAGCCAGGACTAGAGCGACAGCCATCAAGAGCGGGGACTCGATGCCAGAACCGGGAACAGCCAGGACTCGATGCCAGAGCCAGGGACAGCCAGGACAAGCCAGTACTCGATACCTGAGCCAGGAACAGCCAGGAACAGCCAGGCAAACCAAGGAATCGATACCAGAGCCAGGAACAGCCAGGCAAAGCAAGGAATCGATACCAGAGCCAGGAACAGCCAGGACAAGCCAGTACTCGATACCAGAGCCAGGGACAGCCAGGACAAGCCAGTACTCGATACCAGAGCCAGGAACAGCCATGAACAGCCAGGCAAACCAAGGAATCGATACCAGAGCCAGGAACAGCCAGGACAAGCCAGTACTCGATACCAGAGCCAGGAACAGCCATGAACAGCCAGGCAAACCAAGGAATCGATACCAGAGCCAGGAACAGGAACAGCCAGGCAAACCAAGGACTCGATGCCAGGAATAGCCAGGAGAAGCTAGGACTCGAGTGTTAGCTGGTGTAGAATAGCTAGAAGGAATACGCACTTAATTCGATAGATAGAACGATTTTGTCTTATTCTTGTAAAGGTAGAACAATCGGTAGGTAAAAGTGGGTAGTAAAAGTAGGTGGTAAAAGTGGTAGTAGTATAGCAAGGAAGGTGCGAATCGAACGTACTACTACATAGCTGTACTAATGTCACGTGATATTTAAAATTTGTACACTTGTAGCCCTATATCTAAATCCTATATAGCAGTTAGAATTAGCCCTAATTACAATATAAAAACTCGAGAAAATTAGAAAAGAAAAGAAATCACTCTCTCTAGCTACCTTCTTTTCTCTCTACACCTTTACAACAATTTTCAAATCTAGGATATCCTTCAAAACAGGCCTTTTTCGTACGAAAGTATATATATTTAATTCTGCAATAGTCTCCTAAGATTATCTTACGATCGAGCAAGCGCGTACGCCGCGTCTAGTCTCGAAAATGGCGACCGACACCTTACCGTCGTTAAATCCGACAACTATAAATATAGACTTTACACGTCTATAGGAGGCGGAAACCCCCTCTAATCTTAACAAGAATCCCTCGAAGAGGCGTTAGTAGGCGTTTAACACTATACCGCCGCCGCGTCTTAACCTAGGTAGAGGGATTCCCGATATATATATAGCCTCCTAGGCCAATATATAAGTTTACTAATACTATAGATAAGTTTATATTGTTATATAGTTAACCCGCGTACTATAAGAGTACGTACGAGCTCTACGACAGAGTAGTTAACTTCCTATCTAGTTCTCTCTACACAGACATACACGGCGACAACTACGCCCCTATTCGTATTAAAAACCACCTATCGGCGGCACCTACGCTAACGACCTCTACTCCTAAGTTAGTTTCCTTTATAGATATAGCTAAGACCTTAAAAAATTTAGAAGTCGATAGCCACGTTACTCCTCTGTCCTACTCTTCCTTATCTAGACAGTCGAGTAAGGATAGAGCGTCCCTTAGCCCGGTGGTTACTACCGAGACTCTATAATAATATAAAGACAAGCGAGTCCTTGTCTTAATCGAACTAGAAGCCCTACTTAATAGGCCGGCGGCGTACTCCCTTTAATTAGAATTATATACTAAAATTAAGGAAATAATACTAGCGCGAATTCTAGATATTACGCGTATAAAGATAGGATAGTCGATTCTACTAATTAATCTTACTATAAGGGATCTCCTCCTTAGCTAGGAGGGTAAAGAAGCTATTATCCGGGCCTATAAGGCCACCTTAGTTCGCGTCCCTAAAAAATAGGTTAACTACGCTGTCCTAGGCGTCCCTTATACCCTTCGACAACTACTCGGGGGGAATGTGACGGTTACTAAGGATATAGTAAAGGAGGAGGTCTTTATATAAACTAGGTGTAGACTAGTAAGCTGTCGACCCTCCTAGGTCGGAGTAAACCCTTATACCTAGAAGGTCACTTAGATAGTGTCCTTTCTTACGGCAATTAAGCCCTTCTAGCTTTTTAACAATAGCGAGCTCTTAAAACTTATCGATAAGAAGCCCTCGATCGCGCGATATAACCTAGGCTGCTAGGGATACTACAACCTAGCTAAGTATACCCGATACTCGAGGTATAACAACTATAGTACCCGCCTCGACTAACACGCTAGCCCTTCTAGGCTAAACTATACCGAGGCGGCAAGATATACGAACTACTACAGCCCTTTAGGGCTGGCTACTAGAACTGCCTAGCGGCCACTATTTATAAGAACGGTAGGATTATTAAGCCTACCTAGAAACAACTTAATATAATCTATAGACATAGGGACAGGGAGTATAGGGACGCTAATCCTTAAGCTGCCCTAGGAACCCTACTACTAGGCGGGGACCTAGAGGGTACCTAAGAATAACAACCTCCCTAGACGCCCGTTAGGGGACAAGAGACGATAGCTAAAGAGGCTAAGGGTAAGAAGCGTCCTAGGTTAAGGATCTAAGAATATAAGGATAAGGGTCTCCCCTAGACCCCTACCCCTACCCGGCAGCAAAGACCGTTAACGTAGAACCTATAAGACTACGTAAGGATAGCGCGACGTCTTTATAAACAACTATAAGCTAAAGACCACGTCGAAACACCACCTCTAATTAAAACTTAAGCGAAGGAGCCCTAGTAGCCTACTAGAGCGACAAGGACGGTAGAGATATAGACGTTAATAGCCTCTTACCCCCCCGAGTATAAGTAGAAGAGGGAGTAGATAAGACGGCCCCGGCCGTAAACGACAATTACCGCCTAGGGACATCTAAATAGCCTAGGTAAACATAGGTAAGTCCTTACTATACTATATGAACGAGATAGACGTAGTATACGTATAGGAACCTTTTATCTAAGATATAACTACTACGCGCTAGTTAACTTATAGGATTACTAGAAAAGGATAGAAAGAGAGGTAGAACGACCTCGAGTTATAACCTACGTCTATAAGGGTATAGGTCTAGAGACTTAGTAGAGGAAGCCTATTAATAATAGAGATATAGTTTAGATTAAGATTAATAGTTTCCTTATTTTAAACGTATACTAATAACCTACGACCTATAAGGTGATCGACTATATTATATACCTTGTCCCGTCTAACAAATACGTTATAAGAGGGGACTTTAACGCCTAGTACGATATGTTTAAGCCGGGCATAGAGTCGCTATATAGGGGCGTAGATCTAGCGAGATAGTTGAGCGCTAGCGGTATAGATTTTATCAGCGTGCCTAGTAATCTAACCTAGAGAGCTAGCTACGTTCTTAATCTAATATTCTCGAACGTCCCCTTTACGAGTACTATAGTAAGAGACAACATATATATAAGATCTAACTACTATACCTAAGTTACTACCCTTTTAGACAGAGGAAGAGTACTACTTAACTAATTTAACTATAAGGTGGCGGAGTCTTAGCTAAAGCCTCTAAAAGGACTAGTAGAGATTAGGGTCGCGAGGCTCCTAGATCTCTAGACCCTTACTATAACGCTTTAGATCGATAACTACGCCGAGAGCCTAGTAGAGATACTCTATACGACGATTAAAATAGTAGGGAAACTAGACCGCGGTACTAGGTGTATAGCGCCTTAGTAGACAGACGACTATTATAACGCCTATACTAGACACCTCGAAGGACAACAGTTTATAGAGGTAGGAGAGGTCTCTACAAAGACTAAAGAGTTTTAGGTAGTAGTCTATAAGGTAAAGAAGGATTACTAGTAGAATATAATCGACGGCGTAAAGGACGATAAGGCCCTATATAAAGTTATCGGCTAGTATAAGCTTACTAACAACCTTAAATCTCCTCCTCTAGTA